>JAZKJV010011222.1:0-157557 GCA_037367405.1 Ottelia alismoides
TAACAAACATCATGCTATTTTTAGATTGATAAAATAATGTAGAGAAAGTGTTCGAAACTGAGGGGGAACACAGGGGTCTGATTGCAATATAAATATAAATAAATATAAAATGCAACTGGGGGGGTTTCTATGTAATTACCAATAACCTCGGGGGTGACTGTGCAAAATTTCCAGAGAGGCACGTGCCCAGCACGTGCCCTCTGGATGGCTGGCCTGATGTGCTAATAAGGCGGAACCCGGGGGCTTGTCTGCAATTTGACCAGACGGTCACGCGGGTCGCCCGTGACCTCTGGTGACGTAAGGCTGGCGTCGTTCCCTCCTTCACGTGCCACGCGCGTGAGGAGGGTCTCGGGACCACCGCCCGGTGGCTTCAGCGGCGAGGGAGGCGGAGGAAGCCTCAGCGGGAGGAGGCTTCTGGCGGAGGAAGCCTCAGCGGGAGGAGGCTTCTGGCGGAGTTGATGGCGATGGGAGTAGCGGCGGAGCGGGGCTCCGGTGGCGATGCGCTTGGCGGAGAAGTTGGTGGCCTGGAGCTGATCGTCTATGTGGAGGCTACCTCGCAGAGGGGCTGCGTTGGTGAGGCGGAGGAGCAGCCCAAGTGCGGCGGTGCTGGCGTTGACGGAGTTGCGGCCGGAGAAGATGCTCTGCTGGAGTCGAAGTTGGTGGCGCGGAGGACGAATGTGGAGTTGGTGGAGCGTCGTTGATGTCGTTGGCTCAACGGGTGGCCGGAGCAGAAGCGCATGCGGAGGAGTAGCTCCGTGGCTGCAACGAGGGCCGGGGGACGTGGCCTCGGATCTCGTCGACGACGAAGCTCCGGGCTGTCACCACCGGGCTTCGCCTGAGGCTTGTCGGCTGATACCATCGGCGTGGGCTGCGACGTTCTACTTATAGGGCGAGGAACGGGCGGCCGGCGATGGAAATGACAATCGGAGGAGATTTGATTAGACGAGGGAATCGGAGATGGAGATCTGACGGGGGGAGGAGATCCGGTGATGGATTCGACGTGGTGGCGGCGAGGGATCTGCGGGATACGCGGCGCAAATCATGGGCGGCGGCCGAGGATTTGGGGGAGACTCTCTGGGGAAGACGATGGACGGTGGCCGTCCGATCGGCCGAGATCGGACGGCCACGATGTTGACGCGTGGCAGGCAAAGGCACAGAAGAGAGGAGGATGGGGTGCACGTGCGGAGCACGTGCGTTGGAGGCACGTGCGACGCACGTGCGACCTTATTATTATTTTTTACATATATATTTTTTATTTTTTATATATTTTTTTAAGAAAAACGTTAATAATAATGCCAAAAATGACTGACACGTGGCGGCACCAGGTGCTGCCACGTGTCAGCACTAGAAAATTCGAATATTAATTATCTTGTAAAATCGGTAAAAAATAGTAAACGACCTCGGATCGAAAAAGTTTCTTCACAAAAATTGCTCGTCTCAATGAGATCTACAACTTTCATGAAGACAACAAAACCAAATTCGGTCAAATGTAAAAAGTGAATTTTTGAGGTATCCTATGTACATAGAATACCTTGAATTTTTGGGTTTTACAATTTTTTGTCATTTTTAAATAAGATAAAAATCCGGAAAAATTACGGTAAAATCAAAGATAAATAAAGATACATTAATCTATTTTTTTGGATTTTTATTAATCAACAAAATATGGACATAAAATATTAGGTCAAAAACAGCTAAAATATACAATGTATTAAAGAGGCCCAAAACCCAACTTTCACATATGAGCTCTGATTCACTTGAACTTGGTCTTGTTTTGAAGGTAATTGAATGCACATTAGTTCAAAAGTGAGTAGGATTAAATCGGACACTGGATGGGGAAGATATGTGGCTTTTAGTCCGAAAATCCTGAAATTAGGGTTTGGGTTTTTGGTCCGCTTATTTGGGTTAGTTAATTTTTTGTATTTTTCCTTTATTCTTGTTAGTGATATGTACACAGTGGAAGTGGTTTTGTGTTATTCGGAGTTAGCATGAATGGGTTAAAAATCCGAGAAGTTAGGCTATTTACAGGTCATTTTTGGCATGGATTTTTGGCTTCTTATTTTGTGCAGATTTTTGTGCTAAAATGCAATTCTTATGAAATCATGCACTAATGCTAATTATGCAGAATAGATGCAAGAATGTTGTTGATTTTGAGGGATTTGAGCTTAATAAATGAGATTTAGAGTGATGAATACGAGATTCATCAGTCTCGGGGTTTCGAGTCATAAAATATTTGCAATATTTTATTCTCTTTCTTTTCTTTTATTTATTCTATAATTTTGGCATTATAAACAATACTTTATACACTTTTTACACAAATACGCATGAATGCTAAAATGCATGAATTAACAGTATTTACACGCATTTACTAGGGTTTTTAAGGCCAAAATGATAGAATAAATATGGTGAAACGTAGCTTCATCAGGTAGGCAACAAGATTGTACCTTGGAGATAGGCTTATTTGGTCTTCCGCTGGAGTGCAGCATGGTGATCCTCTAGGCCCGCTCCTATTTTCTCTCGTTCTACACCCACTTATCCATTATATCAGGGATAATTGCAAACCGCTTCTTCATGCATGGTATCTTGATGATGGTACAGTTATTGGAGATACTTTCGAGGTGGCCAAGGTTTTAAATATCATCCAACAACGTGGGCCAGACTTGGGTCTAGTTTTAAATATGCATAAAACATAACTCTTTTGGCCTACTTGTGATGGCTGGAAACTTCGCAAAGGATTGTTCCCACCTGATATTGGTAGACCTTTATTAGGTGTGAAGTTGCTTGGAGGGGCTGCTAGTATGGATCAAAATTTTGTTGAAAACCTGGCTTTGGAGAGGGCTGCTAAAGCGGTGAAGTTGATGCATCTTCTATCTCAGTTGAAGGACCCCCAGAGTGAGCTTCTCTTACTTCGTTCTTGTATGGGCCTGTCAAAACTTTTATTCAGTTTGAGGACTTGTCAACCTTTGTATATGAAGGAGGCCACAATTTTATTTGACAGAGGCTTACGAGGTTCTATTGAGGACATTGTTGTTTGTGGAGGATCTTTTTTTGGAGATCTTCGATGGGGGGTGGCTTCTTTGCACATTCGACTTGGTGGTCTAGGACAACTTTCAACAGTGGAGGCTTCTTCCTACGCTTTTGTGGCTTCCAGGGTGCAATCTTGGGAACTTCAGGATCATATCCCGCATGACAGAAAAATTTGCAATATGGACTCCAACTTCGACTATGCTCTTCAAAGACTTCATGATTTGATTCTCTCATTCGACCTTAGTTGTTTCTCTAAAAAAGACACCGTCCCCCTAAGACCCAGAATGTTTTGGCGAGTGCACTTTTTAGCAAAATAATTGAGGATATGGAGGTGGTATATAACATGTCTGTTAGACAAAAGGCAGTTTTTCGGTGTCTTCAAGCTGTTCATGCCCAAGATTTTCTCCTTACCCTTCCTATAGACAGACTTGGACTTCACATGTCACCGGTGGAGTACCGCAGTATCCTCAAATATCGTCTCATGATTCCGTTATTTTCTGTCGATGAGATTTGTCCAGTCTGTCGCAAGGCATGCTTGGACAATTTTGGTGATCATGCCATTCATTGTAGGGAGCTCTCGGGGTTTAAGTACATACACGATCTCGTTAGAGACGTTTTATTCAACGTCCTCAAACGTGCATGTATTGCTGCTAAGAAAGAGGCGCCGGTGAACTTTTTAACAGATCCACATGAGGGAAGATCCACACTTAGACCTGCTGATATTTTGATTTTTGGATGGATAGAAGGAAAACTTGCTTGTGTAGATTTGATAGGAGTTTCCCCGATAGTGGGGATGAAGAGCGGATCCTTCACAGCAGGGCAGACTGCCCTTAAAGCTTCTTTAGCAAAAGTGGTGAAACATGAGAAAGCCTGCACGGAGAATCAACATGCCTTCATCCCCTTTGGTTTCGACACCTTTGGCTTCATAGCACCGAAAGCTATTGAGCTTTTAAAGAGGATCCAAAAAGTATTGAACAGTAATGTAATGGACCCCAGATCTATGGATGTAGTGTTTAGGAGGATTGGCTTTGCAATACAAAAAGGAATAGCGGCGCAACTTGTTGCCCGCGTGCCTTCTGTTTTGATGTAAACCTTTCCTATTTATATGTTATAAGATAAAGGATGGAGGATGCCAGCATATGTAACAACGACGACAAGAATTGACAAGGTGAGCTGATTTTGGGCGCCGCTTGCTTGAGTTATAGGGGAGCTTGGCTGGGTAGAAGATGGATGCGAGGACAAGGCAGAGATGTTGGGATCGGATGGTTGCAAATGCCATTTTGTCTTGGTGGATGGTGAACGGCATTGGTGGTGGTAGGTATGGGAAATTTGAAGGGATAGGTTAGTGGGAAAAATTGCCCTATTGAGATGGATTCGGAGATGCTGCGGGAACCAATGTCCGACACTCCCAATAATCTTTACTACCAACAAACCCATATCACACACATTATATACACATTTGAAATACACTTAGCAAGATAATAACATTTAAATGAAGAATTGAGAGACAACATTCATTCTCATTCTCAGCGTGATCCATGTCACAAGAGATGTATTGTGCATATATTTGAAGTGGGAAAAAATATGTTCTTAAAAGTATGTCTCGATAAAACTGCAAATATTGAAGTAAAGAAATTGCTCAAAATGTAACACACCATGTTTGGTACTGGTTTTAATGGTGAAGCTTGAACTGTCACACTTGCCACTGATGCAACTGCTCATGTACTCCTGTTAGGTATACACAAAATGGGTCCACCCAAAGTATAATGTGCTACCCAACTTGTTTACTGGGCTCGTGATCGTCTAAGTTTCTAACTCAATGCTCAAGGATTCATGCTCATCCTTTGCAGCGCCTATCTTCATCTCTCCACCCATCCAGGGAAACACATCCATATTGAAGATGAAGTCCTCTTGAGAAGAGTCCTCCACGGGACACATAACAACCAATCAAATGAATAGTGATTTGATAGATATTGGATATGGATTCACACACCACGCTATATACTCAGGCCTCTCACATTTAACATTTCCGTTTTATTCTTCCTGAGATCATCTTAATCCATCAGAGGTCATTTAATCTAATCCGTTTATATTTGTATACATTCATTTAGTCATTTAAAAAAGTACTCAATCCAACTCGGGTCAAAGGAATTCACAATTATTAATTTTCTCAAGTGTGCTCGTGTGTGTACTCGTGGTAGTGGTACATGCACCTGTACACATATAGGTACACGTCCATGTAAATGGTGATCGGTGACCCACGATTGTCATATGTGCTCCAAGCCTCCAACTTAATTAGCAGTACACGAGACATGTACCGATATACTATTGGCACATGTTCTCCAGGCGACTGGTGTGCCGGTACACAACACATGGCATATGTACTGGTATACCAATGACTCGAGCATGATTTTTATGGGGTTTCCCGAACCGCTTTGATGTTTTTCACGGTTTTCATTCACATTGTTGTCATGATATAATCCCCACCATGAATCTCATTTTCTACTGCCATTTTGATCATGTGCACATGCATCCATCAAACATGCAATTATGGGTATGATTCATAACAACGTGAATAACAAGCTTATCATCATTATATACACAAACACCCAAGGTTCTACGGGTATTCATGTGCATAGGATTGGAAATCAACGTAGAACTATGGGAGTAACGATGTTCCTTCGAAATCTCCTCCTCCCTGATTTTACAACTCTAACGACTCACATGACCATGGCAATGCATGCACGGAGATGACCTCGAGCTTCTCTGTGCAACGATGCCCTTGCTTTGTCAATCGAGCGAACTCTGACGACTTTGACAACCTTATTCCGATCAAAGTGGTGATACTCCGACGAGAGGAGATAGAGTGGACTGTTAGGGTTTGAGAGGGCATCCTATTCCTCTCCTATTTACAGGAAAAGTGAACTTAAATGGATTCTGACTCCTTTACACTAAAATGCTCATACTTGAGTTAGAAAACTCAGAATTTGACGTTCTTGGATGTGTTGAAAAGGTATCTACGAGCTTTATGAAATGAAATAATCAGTTCTCCGATTCAAATATTAGATTTCAAAAAAGAAAGAAAGAAGGGATTTAGGAGGGTGGGGGGATCGACGGACGGTGGGTGCTCGAGGGTGGACGAGGATTGCAAAAGGAGGAAAAATGTTTAATTGCAGTTATGACTTTACTTTTAACTTTCATTTAAGAGGAAATAGACAACAATTAACCAAAAGGGTAAAAGCATTATTTGCCAGCTTTGTTACAAGCACACACGTTATTGTAAAAAAGTTGTTGACACACGTGTAAAAATAAAAAACTCGGAAAGATACACGTGTAAACATAAAAACTCGGAAAGAAACAAGCATAAAAATCTGGAAAAAAACCTGAATATGATAAGAGATGCGATACTGTGCATATGATTCACACACAGCGGATACGACCCCACCATATGAACATCACAGTCAAACCGACAAAATAAATGCACATGTAGTCCATCTTTTTTTGGTAAGTAAGGTAAACTATATATTTCCAAAAAATCAAAATAACAATTACATACAAAAAATGTGGCTAATTGATGTAGCCAGGGATGCACTAGGCAACGTGGGAGCTCAAAAAACATAGGGCACATAATAGAGCAATCTCTCCCTACGAACGTTTAAGAAGCCTAAAACCGTGTATAATATCCTCAATGGTGCGCTCAGGAGGCAGGCAGCGTGAAGAGTTCCAGAGGCGACTGTGTTCGCGCCAGATGTGTCATACAGCCAACGCAAGGAGAGTTGAAATGTTGGAGCGGGTCCTGGGGTTGACAATATTAAGAGCCCAGGTAATAACGTCCTCGAGGAGGTTCGATGGAGGAACCGATAATACCAATGCAGAGCAGGATCCCTGCTAAACCGTCGAGGAATATGGGCAGGCCAGAAGCAGATGATCGTGTGATTCCAAATCGCTGGAGCAGAGATAGCAAGACTCGGGGAGGCTCGAGTCAAAGGCCCTGAGCCGATCCAGTGTTGGGAGGCGGCCAAGGAGAGCCCTATAAAGTGTGAGCGCGCAACAAGGAGGGGTGCGCTGGTCCCAGACAACAGGGAACCACACAATCGGTGATCCCCGAGGTCGAAGGAGCTCGAAGGCACCCTGGAAGGAGAAACCACCGGTGGAAGGAGCCCAAGTAGGGGAGGGGAAATCGCCCTGAATAGCAACATGCATAGAATCTCTACCAGCCAGCATTGCACGCCAAATTCTTGAAGAGTTGGGAGAGGCATTGCTGTCCCAAAATGAAGTATTCCGGAGATACTTGGAGCGTAAAAAATCAGCCCAAATTGAAGCTCCAACATTGAGGAACCTCCAAAACCAAGAAGCTATCATAGCGGCCCGCAAGGAAACAAAAGATTTCAGTCCCATTCCCCCCTCCGTCTTAGGAAGGCAAAGCCGCTGCCAAGCGATGTCATGACGCCTACGACCCCAAAGAAACTGAGCAGACAACCCATCAAGACGACGGACAACAGTAATCGGGAGAAGGGCCCCCGCAGACCAGTAGAGGAAGATCCCAAGGATGACAGAGTTGAGAAGCTGGGCACGACCCGCCATGGAGAGGCATTTGGAGTTCCAACCATTGGTTAGATGCCTTATCCGGTCCTCCAACACCCTAGAATCGGTAGAACGGAAGGATGAAGTAAGCGGGAGGTCGAGATACTTAGAGGGAAGATTTTGTTGCAACATTCCCATGTGCAGAGTGACAACAAATTCCAGGAACGTACGCTTGGGCCTAAGAATCTTGCTTTTCTTAGGGTTGAACTTCAGACCCGAGACGGCTTCGAATTCTTCCAATATCTCTTTGACAGCCATGAGAGATTGCATGGAGCCCTTACAGAAGATGAGTAAATCGTCTGCATAGATAAGATGAGTAGGCACCAAATTACGACCCCTCCCCATAGGTTGGAAGCGACCGGCAATGGCAGCGGAGTCAAGCATAGAGGAGAGGGACTCCATCCCAATCGTGAATAGGAGAGGGCTAAGGGGATCTCCCTGACGGAGACCACGGGTACCTTTAAACATGCCATGAGGAGATCCATTAACGAGAATAGAATAAGACGTAGTGGAGATACAATTATCGATCCAAGATATCCAATGATGGCAGAATCCCATGCCAAGAAGTGCCTCAAGCAGGAAGGCATGATCCATCGAGTCAAATGCCTTAGAAAGATCAATTTTAAGGCACGCTTTGTTCCAGGAAGCCCTCTTGTCAAAGCCATGCAGAAGTTCGCTGGCAAGGCGAATATTATCACTAATGGTTCTTCCTTTAATGAAGGCGGATTGGTTGAGATATATGAGAGACGGAAGAACCACTGCAAGTCGTCTCGCCAAAATCTTGGAGAAAATCTTATAAATAACATTACAGCCTGAGATCGGCCGATAGTCACCAATGGAAGAGGGTGTTTGGATCTTGGGTATGAGGGTCAGGAAGGTATGGTTAACCTCCCTTACCATCTTACCGCCATCATACAGAAAATGCATGGCATCAATTATCTCTTCTATGATCAAGGGCCAATCTAGCTTGAGAAAGAATGAATTAAAGCCATCTGGCCCAGGTGCTTTGGCCGACCCAATGGAAGAAAGGGCATCCATATTTCAGGCTCCTAAAACAGCCTAACCAGCCATGCATTCGCATGATCTGTGAGACGACATTTGGAAGGAGGCGGTGATATCCGTGGCGATTCACTAGTGCCAGGTAAAAGAAGACCTTGAAAGTAATCAACAGCCGCCGCAGCCACCTCAGAGTGGCGATCCACAACGTTACCATTAGAATCCAAGATGTTGGTGATGCAATTTCTAGCACACCTGACTTTGGTCGTGAGGTGGAAAAAACACGTATTTCGATCGCCATGATTGAGCCAATCAACTCTGCTCTTTTGCCGCCAAACAGATTCTAGATCATCATCGAGAGTAAGCAGGTGGCTTTTAACATTCGTTTCAAGTTGGGAAAGATAGGGGCCGAGGGGAGAATCCGCGAGAATATCCGAGGTGACCTCCAGAAATACCTTCGCATGTTTATAATCCCTCAGGACGTTAGCTTCCTTCGTGGCCCACCTCTTTAAGGCGAGCTTGACATTCTTTAACTTGCGTGCAAGGATGTAAAGGGGGTTACCATTAACAGGTATGTCCCAACCATGGCGAACAATATCATGGTAACCTGGGCGATGTACCCAATAGTCGAAGCAACGGAATGGAGTGCGCTTAGCAGAGGAATAGCAAAGGGCGACCCACATCATCATATGGTCAGAGTGGTGGAGAGGAGAGTAGCGAAGCTTAGTCGTAGGGAGTAGAGTGATGAGGTCCTCGTTGACCAGGGCCCGGTCCAAGCGAGCCACAGTCCGACCAGGACCCACAAATGTATTAGACCAGGACCAATGATTACCAGAAGCCTCCAGATCCGACAACCCACATTCTTCCAGGTAATTGTTGAAGTCTTCCATAGGGGCACGCGCTGCCGAGCGGCCCCCAAGTCTTTCAGATGAGAACCTAACAACGTTAAAGTCTCCCATGACAAGCCAAGACCCAACAATAGACGAATTGATCTCCTGAAGGTGACGCCACAGATCCTTTCTCAAATTGGCGCAATTTTTCTCCGTACACAACGGAAAGATAAAGCACAAATCCACCAAGATTGGTGCAGCGCACCGTAATGGATTGAGCATGTGACCCAACAATATCACACGCCCATGAGTTAGGCTTCCACAAGAAGTAGATTCTGCCCAGATCCGTGCTATTGTGAATACAATCCCAACCCGCAGGGACTGAATCAGCAAATTTGCGACGATTGTTCGGCTTGATCTTGGTTTCGACAAGTTCAATCAGCTCCGCATTCTTAGAGGTGAATTCCTTCATCATATTTTTGAACTTCCAGGGCTTGTTTATCCCCCTCGTGTTGCATATTACCACAACCATTAAGTGGATAAATTGGAAGGCCCTGGAAGCCCTTTGGATTTGCTATTAGCCCTTGGGGCTTTTTCTTGTGTGTTGTTGTAAGCCAAGATTGGTTAACCTCAGCTACTAACGCGATATTAGGATCCACCGACTCAATTTGGGAACCCTCCTCAGACGAGGGGCTGTTGAGGTCGATGGAATTGAGAGAGGTGGCTGCCGATACAGAGCCAGCCGATTTCCTGTTTGAGGAGGCAATCCTATGGAGGATATGTCTTGAGCCAAATGGGAAGGAGGTGGAGGCCTTGCCAGTGGCCTTACTAGAGGTGGAGGCCTTGCAAGCGGCAAGGAACCTTTTATGAGACTTCAGAAGGGGAAGGGGGGGAGGCTTCCCAGATGTACGAGGAACCTCAACAGTAGAATGCCCTGGAGGACCAGCTGCGTCATCGACAGTGGGACCAGAAAGGGGGTCAGGGTTGAGCTCAAGGAACGTCCCCCCTCACCTTCAGGAGGTGAGTCATTAGAAGGTGGATTATCATGTGCACCACCCGTGTTCACTTGCTTGCCAACAGAGCCATGGCCAAGCACCTCCCCATCCTCAGTAGAACCTTCCGTAGCCGACAGAATAGACGAACCCCTATGGTCGAAGGGGCAATTAATGGAATTATGGCCGAAGGCAATGCAAGAATCACAACGTGGAGGCATCCATTCAAGTTCAACTTCGACGTCCTGCCTAGCTCCCGAGAAGAAAACCAGAGGGATGGTTTTAGGGATGATCATTTAAGCATAAATAGAATCGCAACAACGAGCGAATTCCAAGTTCCTGCCCGAGGCGGTAGCGGCATCCATAAACAAAGGAGTACCTAGCATGCTTGCTAGCTTGTTAAGAATAATTTCCGTGCAGTGGCCAAGGCTGAGGCCATGGAATCGGACCCATAACGGTATCTCCGAAAGGAGATCCCGCTCCAAGCAAGCCGTTGTCTCCCATTTACGAAGGACCATAAACCGACCTTGGAACAACCATGGTCCAACAGCGATGATACGGTCACAATCAGCAGGATCGTGCAGTTTAAGATAAAAGAAATCATTGGGGCGAGTAACAAGCTTGAAAGGCCCAGAAGGTTTCCATACTTTCTCAATGAAGGTGATAAGGTGTTTCAGGAATGGACGCTTACCTATCACGTAAAAGATAATGGTGTTTTCCCAAACACCGTCGATGGAGCGTGATTCCTCTTCGGAAACGAAAGCGATCTTCACGCCATTGAGGAGAACCGGCGAGGAGAATGAAAGAGGGCGTGCCGAAGAGGCAAGCGTGGGCGCCGATCCGCAAATATCTTTCCAATATGGCTTGAGATACCCTTCGGCAAGAGCTGAGGTGCTGAAGGTGATAGTATCAATGACGCCTCTATTACTTGTGTGAATGATGTCCCGAAGCTGCCGGTCCCCCCGAAGCCACCGCCTTCTTCCCTATGAGCCCTAACCCTAACCCCCTCTTCCCCCCGAAGCCGCCACCTTCTTCCAACCCTTCCTCATCCACCCCTCTGCATCCCGAGTCTCCCCCCCCCCCCCCCCCCCCCACCACCACCCTCCCCTCTCTCAAGAAGCCCCCTCTGCCCCCTGGAGCCTCATCGGGACATCATGTAGTCCATCTTGTAGTACGCTCCAACTGCTGATATTATATATATCACCTGCCACTCTTCAACAAATCTCAACGCTATCATGTTGATGGAAGCAAATTACCCCATGTATCATCAACAGGGGACATCGCGGTAACCCATCACCACCCCGAAAAGAGATCCTCCTTTCCTCTGTTCAATTAATTATACGTAAAGAAGGTGTGCTGGCATGAGAATATTGGGGCAGAGAAAGTGGTCTTCCACTAAGAAGGATTCGATGATCCAATCGGTCCCACTTACTCTTTTTGCACGGGTTGCAATTATCGACCTTCGAATCTTAGGTGTCCATAATCACTTCGTCTTTTTTTTGCTAAGCTAATCACTTCGTCTTAGATCCAAGTACAATTGATTGGGGAAATCATTTTAAAGTCCAAGTGGCTTGGTCTCTTTTTCACGTCATCCAATACGAAAATTGCTACTTACTTTTCCACATCTAACTTTCTTTATTGCTAACAATGCGAGATTTATGATCGTTGAATATTATTTATTTCTTCGATTAAATTCAAGCCATGGGAAGCTAAAGTCTCATTTCAGTTATGTCCCTTCGACCAAGAGATTACACCCTGGATAGTCAATGTATAGACCATTTTATAGGGAAGTGGATCCTGTAACGAGAGTTACAACAGAGGTGGTGTCACGTCCCGGACCTCGAAATATGGGAAACATTGCGGAAGCATCCCAAAACAATGAAAATTTTTTTTTTCGAGTCCAGGAGCGAGACAAAAACTCAATATTCCATAACTAACAATCAGAGTGCCATACATAATGGAAGAATAAAGGAACATAACCAATAAATAAAAGACTTATCAAGTCTGAACTACACAATAAAACTAAATAAGTCTATCCGTACAATGACTCAAGAGGATAGGAAATATCAAAGACTCTTCAATCCAGCCAACGACGAACCTCGTGCTTTCTTCTAAGCTGCAAGGTTGTAATTCAATATTAGTCAAACGAATTTGACTAAGTATGCACCAATAATTTATGAGACATACCATCATAACTATATACAATGAGTAAAAGAAATTACGATGACAATTCCATATAATAAGGACTATAAATCAATAAACAATGAACTATAAAAGACTTTTTCATGTATGCCCCTCATTATGGGATAACAATGACAATTCAATTCATTTCCTTGAATATCACAAATTTTGTGACCATAATATCAATATCTATATATAAATCAATACCATCTGCTGACACCGGGCAGCCCGAGCTTGGATAGAAGCCACCCCGTTCCCTTAAATCAAATTTTTAAACTAAAACAAATATCAATACGAGGCCTCCTATCCAAACCTCAATACAATGGACATCAGTACTGAGTCAACCGCCGTAGCGGTAAATTGTTTGGAAGTAGTGTAGGATTACCCGCCTACAACGGTCAATTGGCGGAATTAACCGTCCGCGCGGCACCCGGCCAGGTCAAAGCCTCTAATGGGCAAACAATGAACAATGTCTACTCCCTCACAATGGTGGTGTCAAAAACAACAATAATTTTTCAATAAAATATTTGAATAAAAAAATACATTTTAACATATATATCAAAAGGCAATAATGTATCTATCTCTTTACATTTAACAACTAATCCATGAATAAGCATTATGGCTAAATATCAACTTGGCACCTAATTATATAAAGTTGTAACACAGAGATATAATCAAAAAGTTTAACGAGATATTATAAAAAAAACTCCATTGCAATAACTAATAAAATCGAATGTGGGGTATAAATGACAATGGTATGAAACATAGATTATTGTACATACCTTGCTTAGAAATCAATATAAATTGATCCGTACGACTTTCCGTCCTCGAAATCAAAGGTCGCCTAAACACAAGAAATATATCTTAACCCAAGCACAAGACATAAAACATCTTATCTACCCCCGGTTCCTGATTATTGTGTTGTTGTTTTTTTTTTTTCTGGTCCTATCTAGTTAGTAGATCAATAATAAGGTTCTCATGATGGTTGGACCAATTCACACACACGAGTTTTCGTTATATATATATTTATTTATTTATAAACATATTTTTATATATTGACGTTGACTATAACTACATTTAATATGGGTAATGCAATATATGTAAGATAACCAACTCTTGAAACGTAAGTTTAGCTTGTTTGTTTTTTTTTATTCAGAATTTTGTCAATTAATTCACATTAATATGTTAACGGATGAATTGAAAAAAATATTTTCCAGTCCGACAAAAATCATGCTCGTGATTTTAAACATCTGAGTTTGAGATAACAAGTAATGGTATAAATCTAATTTTCTTCTACCTGTGAGTGTGCATATGAAAAAAAATGGTGAATCCTTATGTATGTAAAAGATGTAGCCACGTTTTTTTTTTAAACATCGAATTCTGTATCTTAATGGAGCAGCAATAATTGTCGAAAACTTGCTTGTTGATTCGATGTATAATGATCCTATGGAGTCCATACATACCTCGAATGCCGAATCTAGCCGTAGAGATGTCTTAACTTTGCCAACCCAAGACGTTGCATCCACGCTGGCCTGCTTCAAGCCTTGCCGAGACAAGAATCGAGACCGATGCAGATCTATTGCCGCTAGATTTAACTCTCTCAACGAGTAATCTTCCCTGGCTGTGACGGGCATCACGCGTTTAAATCTCCTTCGACTCCAACCGAAGCCCTGGGAGAGTTATATCCAACGACTCCCCTTCCTCTCTCCCATTATCACTTCTTTCTTTTTATTTTTATTGCTATTATAATAAATTAGTTGCAACAACCTTTTTATCTTTTATTTATCTTGTGTATTTTGCATGATTTTATCATTATTTTTTCTTAGTTGTGTTATATATTGTTTTCCCTTTTGAATAGCATGCCGTTATGCCCGTTGTTTTTTTTAAAAAAAATCTATTTATATATTGTATACCTATTTGATTTACTTGATTTTTCTTAAATCTAATAAATTCAATTTTATTGTTATTATTTTTTTACAAAGGTCCCTTACAAAGAGTGGATGTTACAATTCTACCCCCTTAAAAGAAATTTCGTCCTCGAAATTCAAAAGACATACCTAGAAGTTCAAGATATTTCTCTCTAACTTCATCTTCAAGTTCCCATGTAGCCTCCCTATCCGAATGATTATGCCAAGCAACCTTTACCATCTTAATAGTCTTCCTTCGCAATTGGTGTTCTTGACGATCAACAATGTGTGAAGGGCGCTCCTCATACGATAAATTTTTATGAACCTCGACAGGCTCATAATGAATATGATGAGATGGATCATGAATATACTTCCGCAACATGGAGACATGGAAGACATTATGAATATGTGAATATTGAGGTGGTAATGCAATGTGGTAGGCTACCTCGCCTATCCTATCCAATATTTCAAACGGACCAATAAATCTTGGACTAAGTTTTCCTTTTCGCCCAAACCTCAATACACCGCGAGTCGGAGAAATCTTGAGAAAGACATGATCACCAACTGCAAATTCTAGTTCTCTGCGACGGTTATCCGCATAACTCTTTTGTATGCTTTGAGCAACTAAGAGCCTTTTCTTAATTAGATTAATCTTATCTGCACACTTCTGCACGAGTTCCGGTCCGAGCAATCTTCTTTCACCAACCTCGCTCCAACAAAGAGGAGATCTGCACGGTCTTCCATAGAGAGCTTCATATGGAGCCATTCCAATGCTAGCCTGATAACTGTTGTTATAGGCAAATTCAATAAGTGGAAGGTTCTCATCCCAACTTCGAGCATAATCCAAAGAACATGCTCTAAGCATATCCTCGAGAACTTGAATAGTTCTTTCGGATTGGCCGTCTGTCTGAGGATGGAATGCAGTACTAAACTTCAGCTTTGTACCGAAAGCCTCCTGAAGTTTTTTTCCAAAATCTTCCTGTGAATCTTGGATTTCGGTCAGAAACAATAGAGACAGGTATACCATGAAGCTTCACAATATTATTCATGTATAAATTTGCTAAGCTTGCAACGGACTCCTTTTTCTTCATTGGCAAGAAATGGGCAGATTTCGTCAATCTGTCCACGATCACCCATATGGCATCATAATTAGTTGCATCGGTTTTCAGAAGACCCATCACAAAGTCCATAGTGATGTGTTCCCATTTCCATTCCGGAACCTCCAACTGCTCCAAAAGTCCAGCTGGTCTTTGATGCTCAGCTTTAATTTGCTGACACACCAAACAACGAGAAATAAATTCTGCAATCTCTTTCTTCATATTTTTCCACCAAAAATTCCGTTGGAGATCTTTATACATTTTTGTGCTTCCTGGATGTACAGAGAACTTAGAGCGATGAGCTTCATCCAGAATCTCATGCTTCAACTCTGCCTGTGAAGGAACCCATAAGCGATTCCTGAATCTAATGCCACCATCCGCAGCAATGAAGAATTCTAAATTTTCCCCTTGACTTTTCTCTGCCAGAACATGATACTCAGGATCTTCTTTTTGAGCTCTCAATATTTTCTCCACTATCACCGAATGAATCTGGATGCTAGATAAGATAATCTTGTCACATTCCTTAAAAGGATTCCAAGAAACAAAGTCATCAATCAACTTCCACTTTTTGATCATCAAGCTAGCCGATAAGGCGTATCCCTTTCGGCTCAAAGCATCAGCCACCGCAATCGCTTTACCTGGATGGTAAGCAATGGAGAAATCATAGTCTTTAAGAAATTCCATCCATCTTCTTTGCCGCATATTCAAATCTTTTTGAGAAAAGATGTACTTGAGGCTTTTATGGTCAGAGAAGACCTCAAATTTCTCACCATAAAGATAGTGACGCCAGATCTTCAATGCAAACACCACAACGGCAAGTTCTAGATCATGCGTAGGATAGTTCCTTTCATGAATCTTTAGCTGCCTCGAAGCATAAGCTACAACTTTTTCATTCTGCATCAACACACAACCCAAGCCATTCAAGCATGCATCGGTGTAGATGACAAAACCTCCATTACCTGATGGTAATGTCAAGATAGGAGCGGTGGTCAACCTTCTCTTCAATTCTTGAAAGCTGTGCTCACATGCAGAAGACCATTCAAATTTTATCCCTTTCCTGGTCAACTCGGTCAGGGGAAGTGAAATCTTTGAGAAATCACGAATGAATCTACGATAATATCCTGCTAAGCCGAGGAAGCTTCTGATTTCTGTCACGCTCTGCGGTTGCTTCCATTCTGCGACTGCCTCAACCTTGGTTGGATCTACAGAAATCCCATCCTTGGAAATAATGTGCCCAAGAAACATGACCTTTTCCAACCAGAATTCACATTTGGAGAATTTAGCATAAAGTTGATTCTGTCTCAGAGTCTCCAATACGATTCTCAAGTGCTCCTCATGTTGCTCAACACTCTGAGAATAAACAAGAATATCATCCACAAAAACAATGACAAAGTGATCTAAGAATGGTCGAAAGACCCGATTCATAAGATCCATAAAAGCGGCTGGAGCATTAGTCAATCCGAATGGCATCACACAGAACTCGTAATGCCCATAGCGTGTTCGGAAAGCGGTCTTCGAGATATCTTCCTCTCGAATCCTCAATTGATGATAGCCAGATCGCAAATCAATCTTCGAGAAGACCCTTGCTGATTGGAGCTGATCAAATAAATCATCTATCCGTGGTAACGGATATTTATTCTTCACAGTCACCTGATTCAGCATTCGATAATCAATGCATAAGCGGAGAGATCCATCTTTTTTTCTAACAAATAAAACAGGTGCACCCCATGGTGACACACTAGGCCTGATAAATCCCAAATCAAGCAACTCTTCAAGTTGCTTCTTTAATTCAGCCAATTCAGCAGGAGCCATACGATATGGTGCCTTGGATATTGGTGAAGTTCCGGGAACGAGCTCAATAGTGAAATCAATCTCCCGCTGAGGTGGAGGTCCAGGCAATTCTTCTGGAAAGACATCGGGAAACTCCCGAACAATGTTGAGATCAGACAATGATATGGTTGATGGCTCAACCTTTATAATGCTGGCAAGATAGGCTTCTTGTCCTTTCAAGATCATGCGGTGTGCCTTCATAGCAGAAATAATGCACCGCTCAGAGACGGCACCACGCCCTTTAATAACGATCCCAGGGAACTGATGGCTTGCAACGATCACCCTTTTCTTACAGCAATCAATAATACAATGATATCGGGAAAGCCAATCCATCCCAAGGATGATGTCAAAGTCTGTCATTTTCATGACGATGAGGTCACTTGGAAACTCGTGACCTTCACATATCAATGGAGCATCTTGAATAAACTCCAGTGCTTTTACATTTCCCCCAGTTGGTGTGACAACCATCAAATCAATATCTAAAAGTTTTGGTTTGGTATCCATGCTTTTTACTAGTGCCTCAGAAATAAAGCTATGTGTAGCACCAGTATCAAAAAGAATCTTTGCATGCAAATTATCAATAAGAAGGGTACCTTCGATGACCTTGTCTTCCTTAGCGGCATCATCTCCAGTGGTAAGAGCATAAACTCGAGCCGGAACCTTTGGCCTTTGATCTTGTCCTTGAGCTGCGGGCTGCTTCCTAGGCTTCGGACAATCACGAACAAAGTGTCCTTTCTCTCCACAGTTCAGACACTGGCCATTCTTGAGATAGCATTCTCCAGGATGGAAACGATGACAGAAAGAGCATTCAGGAATTCTGCTATTTTGCCCCGGCTTGGAGGCTTGCTTCTGCTTCTGAGAATTTTTGAAATTTTTGTTCCTCCCGAATCGATTATTCCGATCATTGCGCGGCTTCTCCTCTTTTCTTCGCAAAAAATCTCGCTCCATAGTTGTGGCACTGGCTAGAGCATCCTCCATAGTCTTCGGCATGCTGGAAAGAACCTTCGATCTTAAAGCAGGATGAAGTCCCTCAATGAACTTCTGGGTCATCCGATACTCATCTGGACATAAGTGTGGAGCATACTTCAGTAAGCGATGAAACTTGTTGTTATATTCAGCAACATTCAGATCTCCTTGCTTCAGATTAATAAACTCTTGCTCCTTGATCAACTGCAAGTGTATCGGAATATAGTGCTCACGGAAGAGTTTAACAAACTCATCCCACAGAATAATCTCTCCTTTTTCAAACTTTCGCAACTGGCAACTGGTCCACCAGTCCTTAGCAGGACCCTTCAGTTGATGAGTAGCGAAGGAGACCTTGCTATGATCCGGACATCTGATTGCATCAAACAATTTTTCTGTCTCCTCCAGCCATCGGTCTGCTACTTCAGCATCCACTATACCGTCAAAGCTCGGCGGGTTCACCTTTAAGAATCTCTCAAAGGTGACATCATCACGACGCTCCTCACGAAGATGCCTTTCTTTTTCAAGATGCCTCTCGCGACGTCTCTGATCTCTATCCTTGCTCTGATGGTGATCAGCTTGATCACGAATCAGCTGGGAGAGCTCCTCGACCGTCTTCATTAATTTGGCATTCTGGGCGGCCAAATCCATGGAGCGACGACTCCGCTTACGGTTCGAGACGGTCAACATCTACGAATAGCGACGATCAGTTAGTCAGCTATTCCAAACAAAATCTATAAATATTATAAGTCATCCTAAAATTGGATAATATTCCTTTAATCTTCCATTTGGCTCTGATACCACGTTGTCACGTCCCGGACCTCGAAATATGGGAAACATTGCGGAAGCATCCCAAAACAATGAAAACTTTTTTTTTCGAGTCCAGGAGCGAGACAAAAACTCAATATTCCATAACTAACAATCAGAGTGCCATACATAATGGAAGAATAAAGGAACATAACCAATAAATAAAAGACTTATCAAGTCTGAACTACACAATAAAACTAAATAAGTCTATCCGTACAATGACTCAAGAGGATAGGAAATATCAAAGACTCTTCAATCCAGCCAACGACGAACCTCGTGCTTCCTTCTAAGCTGCAATGTTGTAATTCAATATTAGTCAAGCGAATTTGACTAAGTATGCACCAATAATTTATGAGACATACCATCATAACTATATACAATGAGTAAAAGAAATTACGATGACAATTCCATATAATAAGGACTATAAATCAATAAACAATGAACTATAAAAGACTTTTTCATGTATGCCCCTCATTATGGGATAACAATGACAATTCAATTCATTTCCTTGAATATCACAAATTTTGTGACCATAATATCAATATCTATATATAAATCAATACCATCTGCCGACACCGGGCAGCCCGAGCTTGGATAGAAGCCACCCCGTTCCCTTAAATCAAATTTTTAAACTAAAACAAATATCAATACGAGGCCTCCTATCCAAACCTCAATACAATGGACATCAGTACTGAGTCAACCGCCGTAGCGGTAAATTGTTTGGAAGTAGTGTAGGATTACCCGCCTACAACGGTCAATTGGCGGAATTAACCGTCCGCGCGGCACCCGGCCAGGTCAAAGCCTCTAATGGGCAAACAATGAACAATGTCTACTCCCTCACAATGGTGGTGTCAAAAACAACAATAATTTTTCAATAAAATATTTGAATAAAAAAATACATTTTAACATATATATCAAAAGGCAATAATGTATCTATCTCTTTACATTTAACAACTAATCCATGAATAAGCATTATGGCTAAATATCAACTTGGCACCTAATTATATAAAGTTGTAACACAGAGATATAATCAAAAAGTTTAACGAGATATTATAAAAAAAACTCCATTGCAATAACTAATAAAATCGAATGTGGGGTATAAATGACAATGGTATGAAACATAGATTATTGTACATACCTTGCTTAGAAATCAATATAAATTGATCCGTACGACTTTCCGTCCTCGAAATCAAAGGTCGCCTAAACACAAGAAATATATCTTAACCCAAGCACAAGACATAAAACATCTTATCTACCCCCGGTTCCTGATTATTGTGTTGTTTTTTTTTTTTCTGGTCCTATCTAGTTAGTAGATCAATAATAAGGTTCTCATGATGGTTGGACCAATTCACACACACGAGTTTTCTTTATATATATATTTATTTATTTATAAACATATTTTTATATATTGACGTTGACTATAACTACATTTAATATGGGTAATGCAATATATGTAAGATAACCAACTCTTGAAACGTAAGTTTAGCTTGTTTGTTTTTTTTTATTCAGAATTTTGTCAATTAATTCACATTAATATGTTAACGGATGAATTGAAAAAAATATTTTCCAGTCCGACAAAAATCATGCTCGTGATTTTAAACATCTGAGTTTGAGATAACAAGTAATGGTATAAATCTAATTTTCTTCTACCTGTGAGTGTGCATATGAAAAAAAATGGTGAATCCTTATGTATGTAAAAGATGTAGCCACGTTTTTTTTTAAACATCGAATTCTATATCTTAATGGAGCAGCAATAATTGTCGAAAACTTGCTTGTTGATTCGATGTATAATGATCCTATGGAGTCCATACATACCTCGAATGCCGTATCTAGCCGTAGAGATGTCTTAACTTTGCCAACCCAAGACGTTGCATCCACGCTGGCCTGCTTCAAGCCTTGCCGAGACAAGAATCGAGACCGATGCAGATCTATTGCCGCTAGATTTAACTCTCTCAACGAGTAATCTTCCCTGGCTGTGACGGGCATCACGCGTTTAAATCTCCTTCGACTCCAACCGAAGCCCTGGGAGAGTTATATCCAACGACTCCCCTTCCTCTCTCCCATTATCACTTCTTTCTTTTTATTTTTATTGCTATTATAATAAATTAGTTGCAACAACCTTTTTATCTTTTATTTATCTTGTGTATTTTGCATGATTTTATCATTATTTTTTCTTAGTTGTGTTATATATTGTTTTCCCTTTTGAATAGCATGCCGTTATGCCCGTTGTTTTTTTTAAAAAAAATCTATTTATATATTGTATACCTATTTGATTTACTTGATTTTTCTTAAATCTAATAAATTCAATTTTATTGTTATTATTTTTTTACAAAGGTCCCTTACAAAGAGTGGATGTTACAGGTGATGTAATTCTCTTTAGTTTTTTTGCGATTTTGATTTCAAAATCCAACCTTATAGATTAAATCTCAGATTAATGCTCTACATATCCTCTAAATTTCTCTCAAATTCGAGCTTATTTGCTATTTTATCTTGATCACTCGGTCAAGATCTAAAGAACTTAAATTCCATTTAGAAAAAGATCCAAATATTAAACTATTAAGACAAAATAGCAAATGAACTTGTATTTTAGCACAATTTGAAGGATATGTAGAGCATTGTTATAAGATTCAATCTATAAGGTTGGATTTTGAAATCAAAATCACAAAAAAATAAAGGATTACAACACATATGCTGTAACTCTCGTTACACCAGAGGATCCTCTTCCATTTTATACGCATATGTGCACACGCATCACAAGGTGACATTGATGGCGTGTGCCTAGATCTTGCTGGAAGAATATTTTAATCCCTTTGTGGATAAATATTTGGGTTTTTTTACGGTGTCTTTCTTAGATTATGCAATATCATTTATACTCCTTTTTTGCAATATCAACCGCATCCCAACCTTCTTGCACTTTTATCACTTGTGTTCTTCGAGTTAGTTGTCGTCCATTCACCTCACAAAGATACATTAACTTTTGGATATAAAAATAATTATTAAGGAAATCTAGGGTGCAAATGTAAATTTTTTGACCATCATTTGATCATTTTCTTCATCCTCCTTGCTCCTCATCTTCTTCCTTCCTCCCTTGCTCAAGCCTTTCTTCTTCGTGTTTCTGTTATGAACCCATCCTTGCACGTCCTCCCCATCTCCATCACATCATTTGGTAGAAGCTTGATGTAATGACAATGGATGTGTTGGCCTACAAGTGTAGATCATAGAGGAGATGTTTAAGAGCGCACCATCAAGAAACATCGAGGGATCAGAGCTGCAAGAGGATAACAATCCGGGAGGTGAGTTTGCGATAGAAGAGTCCTTAGACGAGGCCATGACTGGAACTGATGTTGTGGCTGTGAAGTTTGAAGACGTCAATAATGATGCTAAGGAGAGGGCAGCCAAAGAAGGTTGCGCCACAGAAGACAAGGGCTTAGTGAGCGAGGCAACAGTCGAGGACGAAGATATTGGGAAGAGAGGGGAAGGGGACGGTGAGGACGATGTCTAGCTAGGGGTAGAGGCAACAGAGAGAGGGACTGAGATGGAGGAGGGGGGCGAAGATTCACCGAAAGGGACTGGGGAGGGGGATTGTCGAGGGGCTTGGAGGTAATTTGGTGGCCTTCTTCTTGCTAGTGGGAAGGAGGAGGGACATGAAGGGGAGGGACCATAGGAGGAAGAGGTGGAACTACGACATCCTCACCATCCTTTCCCACGTCATCCCATGCATGTCCCGCACCCATTTCAATTCCATGTTGAGAAAAAGCAAAATTTAAATGGTTTCTTTGAGTTCGACCTATGTTGACTTTTTTGTTGACCTTTGAGATAAAATAGCTAGGAACATCGGATCAAAACAAAACTTGGTGAGTATGCAGCACAATAAACATACACTCAATCCATACGTTGGATTTTTGAGATGATTGCAAGAAAAAAAAGATTACAGTAGGCCCTGTTGTAGAATACTCTACATTAGAGGATGCGCTCCCTCTCACATGTATGGAGATTGATCGCGATGACTTCATCTTTGTGTCAAGATCCGTGTTAGGATAAGTACTTCCATATCGTGCAACACCAGTTGGATTCAAACCCAACAACTTGTTATAACCCAATTTGCAAAACTAAAATTTCAAGTCTAGTTCTGATCATTACAATGACTCCATCGAAAATGGGCTTTATGCACCGGAAAATACATGCATGGTTCGAGATAAAATAGTAATTCCTGGAGCCAATTTACCAAGCCCATTAATTATTGGTTTGCAGACAATAAAAGAACATCATTCATTTATATTTGTTGAGATGACTATTCGCAGCTTGTGAGACAAAGGGACCCGTCACGAATCTTTGACCGATTATTAATATTATTTCGTATATATAGCTATTGATTTATTCTGAAAAGGACCTTTCATGATTCATCTCTTATATCTTATTGTCACCCTCATTACTGTCACAGTTTCTGATACCATAATTCGCGAATGAGAAGGTGGGAGGAGTGCGTTGGTGCATTTATAATAAACTACAACTCTTTCGGACGAACATTCCCATGATCAGATCTTGAATATAACTAATTAAGTAGCTGAATGCCAGGGACATGGGTTCAAATTCTAATCCAATATACCAATCTTTATTGGCCCGCCAAAGTGGTCATGGAATCTGATCAGTTCAGGTACTAATCATTGTTGATTGCAGTACTGTAAAGACTAACAAACCAGAGTCTCGTTGGGCAAGTCAGACATGATAATATCTCCGTATCAGACTTAAAAATCTTAATGGTATTTCTTACGCATGGATACTGTACAGGTACCATCCTACCATGAAGATCTTCAAACTGTACTGGACCTGATGGGGAGATCTAGCATTTTCAGGAAATAAAAAGGAATTGTTTAAGAAGTTTATTTTATTCTGTACTGAAAAGCTGGGTTTATTGCATCATACAAGTTGTGATCTGGTATCTTTCTTTAAATGGAGAGGAGGAAGGAACAAATAAAAGCCCGCCCTACTGTTCTGGTCATAAGGTGCCCCCACAAGTCTACTGCAAGGCATGTGCAACAGCGTGGAAATCTATTTAAAGTTGTAGATGTAGATAAAACAAAGGATTGAATATCACATGAAATATGACGGAGGTGACTGCAGGTCTGGTGACTAAGGAGATGCCATTCTAGTTACTGACAGTCATAACACTTTTATCTCACTGACCAACAGAAATATATATTTTTAGAAATATATAAAGAAAAAAACATAACATCTGCCACAGTTTTCGTGTGGGAGCGTTATTTCATGCTTTCCGCCATGAAACCAGTGATTGTTCGTTCAAGTCCATCCTTTGTAATATATGAGACCGCTTATTTGAGCGAGTTGGCCATGCGCTTCGGTACTGCTTGAATTGCACATATGGTGTTCTAAATCCAAGTGCTTCGTCTCTACAGAATGCCACTGACTTGCGCTCTGAAGTCTGCGGTTTGAATTTTAATTTTTGGATTTTTATCAGTATCAGTTGTGTCCCTCACTTCTTTCTCCGTTACCACTCGTGCCCTTCCGTCAAATTGACAGTCAACAAATTAAAATAACCATGATTTATTCAAATCATGGTGTGGTTAAGAAGGGTATTATGGTCAGAATAAAATCATGGGTCGATCTGGGGAGGATGGAGCAGAGCATGGTGCTGGAGAGGTTGGGCCGAAGGGGGGCTGAGGTGGAGCTCGGGACGGAGCTCGAGGCTGGAAGGGGACGGGTCAGGTAGGAGGGGCGGGTTGGGGAGGAGGGACACGTGCACGTGGCGCGGGGCAGGGGAGGGGGAGGCCCAGGGGCGGGGGCGGCGGGACGCGGGGCAGGGGGAGGCCCAGGGGGCGGCGGCGGCGGGGAGAAGGGGGGAGGAGCGGGGGAGGCCCAATGGAGCAAGGGGCATGGAGGAGCCGGGGAGGAGCTCGGGGCGGAGGGATAAGCTGAGGGCAGTCAGGAGGAGCTGCTGGAGGAGCAGGTGGCTGGGAGAAGAAAGAGAGGGGGGGGGGGGAGGATGGGGGAGGAAGAAGAAGAAGAGTTGGACATTTCAATCCATTTTTTTCAATTACTTCCACTCGCGTCCTTGAAATTAACGTCCGCTTGTATTAGGGATGGACAAAAACTAACCCGATGGACACAATTGATAGAATGAGAAGAAGTGAGGGACACAACTGATATTACCAAAAAGATAGAGGCATAACTGAAATTGCGATATCTCAGAGGAGTACAACTGATAAAAACCCTTAATTTTTTTATCGGTCATTAGAAATCTTTCCGTCGGTAATGGATTCCATCAACAACACACAAACAAAAGAAAGAAAGAAAACGATTAAACAAGTGAAACATGCATACTCACGTAACACAAGTATTTAAAACAATTCATGAAAGCGCCTACGTCCATGGCTCAGAATCTCTTCTTGCAATTGTTCTGAGTATACAATAAGCAGCTGCACCGAAAAATGCTTCTATATCACGATATTAGGATTACATGGTTAGATGAAATTACCAATATGCATCTGGTACATTAAAAAACTTGCCCAACTTAGTTCAATTTAGAATAAATGTATTTTTACACTTGTGTCCTTCCTAATTCTTCGAATACTACTTATTCACCTAACTTTATTTTCACAATTATCCTTGTGCCACTACGTTCTTAGAAAATTCATTGTATTGCCCTTATTAAGCCAATATAAAAAAAAGTTACATAGAAATTGATGGGAGACGGGCAACAAGCTGCGCCGCCAATCCCTTTTGAATGGCAAATCCAATTCTTCGAAATACAACATTTATAGACTTAGGAACCATAACATTGCTATGCATGATTTTTTTGAATCCTCTTAAGGAGCTCCACTACTTCACTTGCCAAGAACCCAAATGTATCAAAACCAAAGGGGATGAATACGTGTTGGTTGTCAATGCAGGCCTTCTCATGCTTAGCTACTTTAGCTAAGGCAGCTTTTTGTGCAGCGCATCCCGCAACAAAATCACTTTTTATCGGACCCACCAATGGAGACACTCCAATCAAATCAACACATGCATGCTTTCCTCCAACCCATCTAAATATCAAAACATCTGCCGATCTAAGTGTCGATCTCCCCTCTTGTGGATCAGTTAAGAAATTCACCGGTGCTTCTTTTTTTGAAGCAACACCTGCATGTCTGAGTATATCAAATAGAACATCTCTGACAAGATCATGTCTGTATTTAAAACCTGGAAGCTCGCGATAATGAACGGTATGATCCCCAAAAGCATCCAAGCAGGATTTGTGGCATACTGGACAAGCCTCATCTTGTGGGAAAAGGGGAATCATGAGGCGGTACTTGAGAATACTACGATATTCAATGGGTGACATATGCAATCCAAGCCCCTCAATATGAATGGCAAGTAGAAAATCTTGGGCATGTTCAGCTTGTAAACAATGGAAAATTGCTTTTTGCTTAGCAGACATATCAAACTCAGCTTCCATATCTTTTACGATTTTGCTAAAAAAAGAATTTGTCAAAGCATTCTGGGCTTTAGGGGGGATGGTATCCTTACTAGAAAAATGTGTAAGATCAATAGATGGGAGTGCGACACGTAGGCCTTCCAAAGCATTAAGGAAATCAGAATCCATACCATGTATCCCGCTGTCTCGTAGCATGTGGTCTTGGAGCATCCAGGATTGAGCTCTGGAGGCCACAAAAGCATATGAAGAAGCCTCAATAGCTGAGTAAAGACCTAAACCGCCGAGTCGGATGGGTAGCGATGCCACTCTCCATTGAAGGTCACCAAAGAAAGGACCTCCACACACCACAATATCCTCAATAGCTCCACGTAACCCTTTGTCAAACCATGCAGCGACCCGTTTCATGTATATGGGTTGGCATGTCCGTAAGCTGAACATAAGCTTGGCAGTACCCATACAAGAACGTAATAGAAGTAGCTCACTTTGTGGATCATCCAGCTGATGAAGTAAATGCATTAAGTCAACAGCCTTGGTAGCCCTCATCATAGTCAACTCTTCAATAAAGTCTTTATCCCTACTCACAGCTCCTCCAAACAATTTCACACCTAACTGCGGCCTCCCAATATCTATGGGAAACAAACCTTCCCGGATCTTCTGACCATCACATGAAGGCCAGAACAACTCTGTTTTTTTTATATTTAGAAAAAGCCCCATCTCTGGACCCCTGCATTGAATAATGTCAAGTGCCTTGGCCACTTCTACAATGTCCCCAACAATTGTCCCATCGTCAAGATACCAAGCATGAAGTAAGAGTTTACAATTGTCTCTGATCTCATGAATAAGTGGGTCAATGCCAGAGAAAAAAGAAGGGGGCCTAAAGGGTCACATTGCTGCACTCCTGTTGATGACCGCAAATGATTGTCCCCAATATATAATCTGGCGGCTTGAGCATAGATAAATTCCACCCATGGAGAAATAGAGGGGCATCTCCTCCTAACTTCCCAAAGCATCAAAGATCTATCTATTAAGTTGAAAGCATTAGAGAAATCCACCGTAAGCATAGAAAGAGTCCCGTCTCTGTGAAGCTTGCTCAAAAGATGATTTGTGCTATGTAAGATGGCTTCCACTCCTCCAGATACACCAACTCCAAATTGGAAGTCATTAAGATATTTAGATGTCTCCTTGCTAACCCCTGCCATAGCAACTTTAGATACAAGACGCCTCCAAATAGTACCTACCGCAATAGGGCGAATGCTGTTGTCCGATTTGAGCAGTGGAGTGAGAGGTGCAGAGGATATAAACTCAGCCAGACTCAAGGGGCATCTTTCACTAAGCCACAAATTAACTACCAAGGAAATAGCATGCAAGAGATACTTGGCAACCGGTGATCCTTCCCCACAAAAGGCATCTAAAATATGTTGAGCCTTCAGACCATCTCTCCCACAAGATGTCCTTTTAGGAAAGGATTTGATGGCTCGCAAAATAACATCTGCATCAGCTGTAAGAGGAGACTCTGAAATCAAAATGTCTGGTGTGACATGAGGCGGCCTACAAGGATGTTTAGCCTCTAAGACCTTCAAGGTGTCTCCATTAAAAGGCACCACTCCTAAAGAGCACAAAACCTTTATGGCTGCAGTAAAATGTCCATCTGCCACTTTGCGAAGACATTGTCTTATGCTAGAGCTTTGATATTTATCCTCCTCCAAAATTTTATTCTGATTAAGATCTGAAATCCCTGAAACATCCCCTTTCAAAAAATCACCCACCCAATTGGTGAAGCCATTTGTACTGCCCCACTTAGTGAGTGAGCTCAAAATAAATTGTTGTTGCAAGAACCTTCTATTACCAGATCTTTTATCCCTCCTGTTCACGGGTCTGAAAACCTGTAGGGTGCAACGAGGAAGAAGCAGTAATCTCACCCAACCTTGTAAGGATCCTGGCCCAGCAATAACTTGATGCAGAGCTGCTTTCAAAGCATGAGAGAAGGCGAGTCGACAACTTGGAGGAATGCTCTTAACAGTGGTGATCAGATGCTTGAAAATAAAATCAAGGAGCGCAACATCAATAATCACACCATCATTAGCAGCAGGTACAATAGGTGTTATGTGAAGGGTGGGTTTCAGGATACCGATAATGTGTCCTTGGACCGCCCCTGCACCATCTGTGGCACGAACAAGACCATCGTCATGATGGCAAGCACTACACAAAGCTTGTATCTTCATGCACCTTCCGCACAACCATTGATCCAGGACCCTCAAGGTCCCTTCTACAGCAAGAAAAAGATCAGGATCAACTGTGATTGCGTCCCGCAGAATAGACGCCCGATCATCACTGGAAAGATGCACCCTCTTAATATGAGAGATTAAACGTGTAATCCCTTTGCTCCCTTCCCTTCCATCGCGTAATCCCTTTGCTCCCTTCCCTTCCCTTATTGTTAGTGCAATATAGAAGAGCAAGTATCATAACGTCAGGGCATTATTGAGAATTTTATAAAAATATATGAACATAAGTGTAATTAAAAAAATAAGAGCAGAAGACTTACTAGTAAAATTCAGAAGGGCGCATGTCAAAAAAATCTTAGAATAAAATAGAGCCCAATAAGATCGCGCATATTTAAATCTACGAAACCCAATCACAAAATCTGCCCATTTGATAACGGACCGGTTGAAGTCCGGACCCTTCTAATAAAAGCCCAAGAGCAAGAAAGTAACATGTAAAAAAGAAAAGGACCCTCACGCAATTCCCTCACCTCGCGTGCGTTTCACGTGGTCGGTAGCCTTACGCGCTTACCTATGAGTCTGTCCTCTCTCGTCCAAATCGAAGAGGAGAAGGCGATAGAAGCTCGATGGCGTCAGCAGCGTCGACGGCGGCGGTCCCGTTCTGGAGAGCCGCGGGTATGACTTACATAAGCTATTCCAACATCTGCGCGTCGCTGGTGCGCTCGTGCCTCAAGGAGCCCTACAAGTCCGAGGCCGCCTCCAGGGAGAAGGTCCACTTCGCCGTCTCCAAGTGGGCCGACGGCAAGCCCCAGAAGCCCAGTTAGTCCCCCATCTCCCACTTCTCATTCCAATCTGCTTTCTTAGTTTTTAATTGATGCGATATATTTTCCCGGTTGATCTTAGGTCCGTCTTTTATTCTATTTTTTAGTTATTATGATGTCTAGAAAGGGGAGATAGGGATATGCGGAGGGTTTCAGTTGTGAGCAGTTTGATCGATCTGATAAAAAATTTAACCAGAGAGGAAATTTATCACCATTACTTGAAACAAGGCCAGATACATAACCTCAAGTGGTTATTTCCATGAATACACAACCTCAAGTGGTTATTTCCACGAATACACCATCGAATCCAATCAATTCTAATTTGTTATTTTTATCTGCATTTCAATTGGTATAGTACCATTGCGATGATGCCATGTCCAAAAGATTAGGTTGGGGTGGCCGAAAAGCTTGGATTTACTTGATAGTTCTGCCCCTGTTTATCTTATAAGAAGATTAGAATTCATCTTGAATATTTCATGAATAATTAAAACTCCGGCACAAGAAGACTTGTTTGTCTTGTAAAAGATATTATATAATTAATACTAACCTCTAGCTTGTAGAAGATGCTATACAAACTAAATATTAACACACCATCTTCTAAAAGTATTATACAATTAAATAACTTTTCAAGAAAGTATTTTATATACTAAATAAGTTTACTAAATGGGCTGTTGTAGCTAAGTTGTTTTGTGCCCTTTTGTGTTGAGATTGGTCTTAGTATGCATGGAAAGTTGTGAAAAAGATTATTCCTTTTAGCCTTAGAGCTCTCTTATATAGGAGAAAAGCTTTGAGGGAAAATTACATAAGATGGACTGGAGGAATAGGAAAACATAAATAAAGACATAGAGATATGAATATCTCAACACCCTCCTCAAGCTGGAACATATACATCTATCATGCTCAGCTTGGAACAATAACGGTGAAAAGGACTCCTTGCAAGAGCTTTGGTAAACATGTCTGTAATCTGATGCACAATACCATAAGATCTAAGAAATTGGGAAAGTTGAGTGCTGCAAAATTCAAGAGCATTATCTGAGCGTATGAACTTGGCATTCGCTAAAAAACATTCCTTATTTCATTAATAAAGGACCGAATAACAAGACCAACATCAAACTTGTTCTTAAGAAGAAAGATCCAAGACAATCTTGAAAACTCATCGACTGCAACAAGATAAAACCTATGCCCCTGATGATCTAGGACACGACTAGGACCCCAAATATCAAAATGGATTAATTCGAAAAGACTATGACTGCTTTGACTCTGACGACTCTGGAATGTTGACCGATGATGCTTCCCAAGCTGTCAGGCCTCACACTGAAAGGTAGAGCGAGGAGAAATATGTGGAAGAACATGACACATCTTTTGCAGAGGAAGATGACCAAATCGAAGATGCCACATGTATGGAGAAACAGATCCAATGCGAAGAGAAGAGGCACCAACATAAGGAGATTGCACCAGTCTGTATAGACCTCCTTGCTCACTGCCAGATCCAATCACCCTGCCCATGAGAATGTCCTAAAACACAAGAGCAGAAGGGTCAAATATGCCACGACAATGTAAATCCTTGGTGATCCAACTAATTGATAGTAAATTCATAGAAAATTCAGGAGCGTAAAGAACATTATGAAGTCGCATTGCGGGAGTTAACTGCACCTCCCCCTAACCAGTAATGGGAGAATGTATCCCATCTGCTATCACAACTGATCGTCCAGACTGAGCCGGACTGTAAGTACTAAACTACCCCCTGTCACCGCAGAGATGATGGGATGCTCCTGAATCCATAATCCACTTTGACAAAACTGCCCTGTAACTGCTAGTAAAAGCATATGCTATACCTGACGTGGATGCATATGCTGAGGCAGTGACCTCTGAGGATCCTGAAGGAGAGCTAGTGGGTCCAGAAGTAGTCATAATCTCCCTGAGCCGAGCCACAAGGTCATCAATTCTCTGATCAGAGACTGGTGATAGACTCCCATCCTGTTGAGTCTACTCTACAACACGAGCTGAAGCAGGAAATCCATACTTAGAGTAGCATGTTTCCTCAGAATGACCTGATCTGTGACAGTAGGTGCACGACTGACAGGGTCGACCACCCCCTCCCCTGCCACGATTGGGCCCTCCCTACCACGATATGGTGTAAGGTTCCCCCTTCCATGAGATGCAACCATAGCTGAAGATGTCCGAGGCTGTAGAGTAGCACCAGAGGATATAGAGAGCCTACTCAATCTGCGATATGCCTCCTCCATTGGAGGTCTGGTGGCATTAGTAAGAATATGGGCCCGAGCAACGTTGTACCTATGATCAAGAGATGCTAAGAAGACCCCCAGTCATCACAGAGTCTCTGTATGCCTTGAGTTGCTCTGGTGTAGCAGTCAAGGGAATGTAACCATGGAGTTTCTCAAACATACCCCTCAAGGAAGTATATATGGTATGGAGGGGTCATCCATTCTGCTTCGATGTGAAGATATCATGCTGGAGCTGTAATATCTTCGATTCATTCTTCGCCGGAGAGTATGTAGCGGCGGGAATATCCCACGTAGCCTTTGCAGTAGGCTGGCTCAGTATATCATTAGCTATCTCTGTAGACACTGTCCCAGATAGCCGCACACATGCATAAGCATCATCTGCCTCCCATGAGTCATTTACCCCAGTCTTGTCACTTGGCTCCTCCACCGTGAGGATGTGCTTCTTGCCATTACACTGCATCAAACTCATGAACTGCATGGCTCACAGTTCTTAGTTTGTTACATCCATCTTGACAATGGGTACTGGACCTTTGAAGGCACCCAAGGATGAAACATCGGCTTTGTTGTCAACCATGATGACAACTATCTCCAAGACTGGGTCTGCAATAAGTAAGACCTGCGTCTACACTGACATATGGGAAGATGTTTGTGGGTGTAGACTCATACCACAACCTCTTCCATTCGTGGGAGGCTCCTTTGGGTAACTAGGGTGTTTTAGATGATCACGTCACACCCTAGAAACCCAAGAACGATCCTAATCAGAGATGATAGTGCCAGCTGAGGCCAGAAGACGACCGACATCAGCGCGTGCGGCTGGCAGGAGCAGCCGGTGATGGCAGGAGGAGCCGACTGCGGGCACTAGGGCAGCAGCCGCATGCCCGAGCATCGTCGAGCAGCAGTCGCTATGACGACCTGCCACTAGGCAGAGGCCTGCAAGGTGCAGGCTGCGGGTGCGCGCTAGGGCAGTAGCAACCCTCAGAGATAGACGGCTGCGGGTGCGCTCTAGGACGGCGGCGGCCGTTGGAGATAGGTGGTGCGGGTCGCGGTAGAGGAATCTATCCATCCTCGACCGCAACCTCGCATTATGCCAAGTATAGGAACAACCAACCGCATCAATGACGGAGAGTCCCAATGAGCGGGTCACCCTCCTGAAGGCTTCAGACCCCGAGTCCCTTTCCCCTCCTTGCCGCGGACGCCCAGGCAGAAGTGTAAGGTTCAGATCACCCCCAACAAGCCAAATCCCTTCCTCTCTTGCTGATCCTAACATCTCCAACTCCGCAACCAGCGAGCCCCTCTCCTGTCCCGTGGGGCCATAAACGTTCGAGATCAGGAAAATGGTACCGCCAACCTGCCTCATCAGAGTAACGGATAGACACGAAGGCAGATTTTGACTCCACGAGAAGTTCAAAATCCGCACTCTTCCATCCGGTCAGCAAGCCACCAGAAGCGCCTTGGGCCTCCAATTCCACTAGAGTGAAACGATTGCCGCCACCTAAATCCCGCTTGACACCATTCGCCCCTCTCGATAACTTCGTCTCTTGAAGAAGGAAAATGTCTGCTCCGGCCTCCGCCACTAGATTCCTGATCGCAAGCCATTTTTCGGGACGCCCCAACCCCCTTACATTACATTCCATGAGAGTAGTCTCATTTATTAACATAATTGGTCTTCGTCTTTGGTGGAACCACCACCAGCTGATCCGCCCTCCCCTGTCCAAGATGCTGAATCGATTTAGGAGAACATGTGAATTCGGAGCACTCGACACGACCACCTGTGGACATTCTGCGATGTCAGCCGAAGCAAGCAAGGCCACCCTTCTTCTTCTCTCCGACCTGGGAGTAGTCCTTTTGACGTAGATTGACCCAAAGCGGGGTCCCTCCTTCCCGAAGCTCCTAGCTAATCCACTTCCCGTCGTCGCCGCAAGCGAAGACTCTCCCGGGGGCCCCTCTCCCATTCTTTTTTACAAGCTAACATCCTCTCCTCCTTCGTGATGCTTCGGTGTCCTCGCCATGGAGGTCTCCACCACCACCTCTCTAGATGTGGCTTCTGGTCGTACTCCTTTGCAACCTTCCAAAGTCCCCAGGCCGACCTTTTTTCCTTCGTCACTCGGGTGCGAACCCATGGTACCCGCTTCCTCACCATATTGCACAATCTCCAGACAATGAGGCCTTTCGGATCTGCCGCCCGTGAGCAAGGTTGAGTTCGCAGTTAGGGCCTTCCCAGTCTGCTTAAACGGATCCAGAAGCCGGACCCCCGAGTCAGACTCCAAAATCGGATCACCGGGTTTTGGGAAATGCTCCGAACAAGCACCATGTGTCGCACCGGACCGGAGGGTCCCACACCTTCTAAGGGAGCGCCGTTTCCAGGGAAATGAACCGTTGCCGAAAAAGGGTTTAATTTCCCGCAGATCGTGCCAAAATGAATCGGCTACGGGATTCGAGGGGTCGCCTCCGTAACCGAAGCAACTTAGCCCCGTGACTGCTCCGACGCCTGACCGGAGGCAATGCCAGCCGTCACTGAAGAACTTTTCTCCTTCTTGGTTATAGGACTGCGCGTGTCATGGCGACGTGCCGTGCCACGATTCGAACGAATCTGTGACGACGATAGCTCCAGATGCACCGTCTTTCCGTCCTACGAGATCCTCCACTAGCCCAGTTGAGTCGGGTTGAGGCATCTTACCTGCAGAATGGGATCCAGAGGCTCCCTTGGGCAGCAACTATTGCTCTCGAGCTCCGCCACCTCCGCGACGCCTTCAAGTAGAGCCCAGACCTTCTGCAAATTGCCCATTCCGAACGGAGACCTCTGATTAGAATTCGCTCCAGCAGCTTGAAATCTAGCACACCATCACTTTCTCGCACCCTACGCAACCGAAGCCTCGACCGACCCTCGTTAGATCATCGCAGCAGCTTCCCAGCCTCCTCCTCGGAAATCCCTCTTGCCACCACTCTCCATGGGCTCGCCTCAATAACATCACATCGGAGGACCCTTGGAACAGAGCTTCACGGCCGCCTCCCTCTCCGATCAACATCCCTGAAAATTGAGATCTCCTGCGCTGCATCGGGCACACTCTGCTCCTGTGCCCATATCCGCGGCTACATAAACACCTGATTGGCTCTCTGCAGAGCCTAGCCCAATGCCCCAAAGACTCGCAGCGGAAGCAGCCCCTTCTGAACGGGTTTGTTGGGCGATCTTCGTGGGCCGTTTCCAGCGGTGCGCGTCGACGTCCACCCCTCCGGGGGCTCACCTCCACCCAGTCACCCATCCTATGCAGGAATCATTGCCTACGGGTGTGGATTCTATTGTGGATCCGAAGCATTGGGTCATGCTTTCTATTTAGGACCCAATGACTTATCTTTTCTAGCGATTCTTGCTGTTGCCTTCATGTTGTCTGTTGACAATGTTGGTTCTCTTGTTGGAGGGGTCATACTCTCGTGGCCACTGCCACTTCGTTATGGTCACTGTTGGTTTGTTGAAAGATCCCAAGATTACGATGCATCGACCACATCATATAGGATGGTGGAGTGATTCCTTGGGATAAATGAGGGCCTTTTAGCTTTGTCGTGCCCAAGGCATCAAAGTCTTGGAGGTGTTTGGTTAGTAGGGCTCCTCGTATTCATCCTAAACCTGTCGTGGCTCCTAGTAACATGTTGGAGGTGAAGACTTTGCAAGTGTTGTTGGGTTGTTATGTCCCTGAAGAGGGCTCCTGCGCTGACGAATGCACCTTGCCAGTGCAACTCTCGCAGTTGACCATGGATGATGTGGTAGTGCCGGTGCCTTTAATTGTAGATCTTGTGTGGATTTCGGATCACTGAACAAAATATTGGTTAATGCTTCCTTCCCATTGGATGTCAGTCGGGGAGTGGGTGCTTTGGACTCTCTTGTGAATCCCATTGCTATCTAATCATGATTATATCCTAGAACCTGAGGGCTTGGGGGACTCAGAGAAGAAGATGACCATTGTTTGTTTGTTTGTTTAGTGATTGACACATAGATGTTGTGTTACGTCAGGAAACAAAATTGTGACATTGATATGATAGGCTATTGAAGTCTGTGGGCAAAATTTTTTCTATGCTTTTAAATCTATCAATGCGGTGTCATTTGTAGGGACCTGACCTCGGTCTGGAACCTTGCCACTTTTGCTCTTACTGGGGATGATATATGCAATCAGGTCTTGATCACGGTTCTTAGGCGATTGGCTGATGGTGTTACTTGTGTGATCTTGAAAGTTTATGTCTAGTTGATTCACATTGTTGCATTGATATTTGGGATGATTTGTGTGGGTGTAGTATTGCATTTTTCAGAGATTCCTTGGCTTATTAGGCAACTTTGATGTCGCATTTGTGGTTGGTGACCGCTCCATGCTTATTAGAGGTCTTGAACCAGGTTCCATGGATTTCTCTAGGACAAGAGGGGATCTTAATCTGGATGTTGCTCTGGATTGTCTGGATTGTAGATATACCTTGGGCAACCTTGGGTCGTGGTCTCACATCGATCTTTTTTTGCCTCTTATGAGGTGCTTGCTCTGTTCCCTACGGCGTCCCTGAGCTCCTTGTTGCATTCCTGATAGGATTACATGCTTTTGTATTGGATTTCAAGGGATATAATCCATCCTCACCATAATTTTCCATTTCAAGCAGGCTTGGCTCTTGAAGGATTGATTTTGTGACTTGGTAGCTCAGCATTAACACTCTTCAGTATTGACGGGTCAACTACGATTCATGTTTTTCTCAAGTTCATAGCTCCGAGAAAAAGCTGGTGGACTAGATGAGAGACCTGCATGCCAATTATAGTCTCAAGCGCACGAAGGCTCAAGAGTGAATCTTGGGGCTTGACTCCCTAGAGGATGAGATGGGAGCACACACGGGAGGAGTTGGATGAGTGTTTGGAAAACCATGATGTGACTTTAGAGGAGGATCGGAGATTTAAGACGGAACGGAGTGATGTTAAAGCTTGCCTTAAAGTTAGATCCATGAGGGGGATGCGAACACGAGGTTCTTCCGATAGTGTTATCATATGTAGACATTAATGAAATATGATTCACTTTCTCTTGGTGGGATGGGGGGTGGGTAGAAGTGGGAAAAGTGGTGGGTGTCACCCTAGTTGACCACTTTTGCGCTTGGAGTAGGAGATGCAGTTGCTTGTTGTAGTGATGGCACCTTTGACTTGATGCTCCTCCTGGGCGTTTCCTCTTGGCCATAGTCATCATGGTGACATCTTTGTCGCCATCATCATGGGCAGCCACGACCGTCAAGAAACCACGATAATGGCTGACTTCCTTTAATTGCCAACCTGCATGGAAACAAGAGTAACAGTTGTTGCCCTTGCACACCTTCAGTGGACGACCAACCCGTTCCCTTCTTCTCCCTCATTGTCGCATAGCAAGCATGCACCAACCCATTTGTCCATCTCCTTCAGTAACCACACCCATGTTAGGTGCATACCACGACAACCGTTGACCGATCACACTCTTATTCTCCCCATTTAATCCCAGATTTAGTACTTAGCTAGGGTCAGTTCCTTGATTTCCCTCTCTTTTCCATTCCTTCGCAGGAACACTGGTGGAGAAATCCCGGCTAGAGATGATCGATTGAGGATTTCGGTAGAGACGACCGATCCACATGTGTGCTCTTGTGCATTGCTGCAACATCCTCGCATTTGTTTTGCCATCCTACATATTATCTTGCTTCTAGCATGGGCCACCACCTCGCCCTCTGGCGTATACGTGGGGTGGCAAATGACAACCCAAGTTCCTTTCTGCCTTCACTTCAGAGGCATCGACTCCAACGATCGACATCGGCTTCCCATCATGGTGAGTGGGACAGCCTACGCTTGCTCATCTCGGCCACTACTGCTAGCAACCATCGCGGACTGTTAAGAGCAAGTTTCTTGGCGACAGCATCCTTTACTATGAGAGCCTTTTGATGTGTGAAAATAAGTAAATCACACCATTGTCTATATTGCAGACTCTTCTTTTACTAGTTGGCACCATGGCATCATAATGTTCGGTCTACATATCTTGCAAACCGGACTCGGTATACAACTGTGTGCTTAAAGACATCATCCCTTATTGTAGCTTGTCATTGTGGTTCAACATGAATATATGCTGATGTGCCACAAATTATCCTTAAGAATGTCAAGACAATGCTTTTGCTAGGACAACAAAACCCCTCATGAATGTTGAGTAATCTTCAATGCTTAGAAAATATTGAAGGCATCCACGATCCTTAGTAAGAAAGAACTTATGTTAGAATTTCGTAACCTCATGTATTCATGCAATGTTCATGTGTACCTGTAATGTCACCACTTGCAACGACCATATCATCTGCATATAAGAATGACAGTACCTGTCGATGTTTATATGATAAATGCACAGTGATCTGATCTGAAGAAGTTTTATGAAATCCAAGGGCAATGCTTTACTTAGGTCGTAAATGAACTTTCTTAATCGGAAGATATACCATCCCTTGATTGCATAGCCAGGCAACCTGATGCAGCACGAAATTAATAAATAGGGCTTTATTTATTTATGTTCGTCGTTAATTAGAGTCTAATTATTTTTACGATTATTCGAGTCGTTGCAATTTTTATTTAAATAAAAGAGACCGCATGTGATCTCAAATTAGTTTGTCGGTTTTCAATTTGAATTTCGAATTTAATTAGTTAGATACAATTAGGATAAGCTAGATTTGAATTTTAATTCAAATCAATTAGGGTCAATTTAAATTTGGATTTCTTTATAATCGTAATCCCACCCCTCCTATATAAAACAGGATGGTAGTCTATTGTTTTGAAAAGAGTTGAAGTTGAATTAAAATTGAGTTTTTATTTCTCTCTCGTCTCTCTCCTCCCCCATGCGATCTTCGCGCTACTTCTTCCTCGAATTTCGCGCAACCGACATGCCTTCTCTTCTCCCTTCCTCCAATTTCTCGTCCACCAAAATTTCCACCATCAAAATATTTTTTTTATCCGTTGAAAATTTACGATTTGCATCAATTGGTATCAGAGCATGGCCTACATATCGTCCTCACGATCTGATGATCCATCCGGACGTTCGCACCGGCATTCAATGAAAGACTATCGTTCGTCGGAACGTAAACGACGAGCCGATGAAGCCTACAACAAGGAGATGATGTCCATATTGCTCGACTTCCAATCAAAACTACATGTTTTGGTTGCTAATTTTGAGACTTTAAGCACCACCGGATCAAAGTCTTCCACCGTCGAAGCCGCTGACCGTACCCGCGATGAAGAAAATCGTGAAAAATTCGCCGTCAACGACGATTTGCTCGCAGTCCAGACCATTGCAGAAGGGAAAAACGTCGACCTGCTCGCTGTCCAGGTATATTCAGACTTGCAAATGCCGCAGAAATCGACCTACGGCCCATCCGCGGCCCTCTCGTGGACCCCCTCCACCACCCTCGCACCTCTGGCACCTCCTCTCCCAGCCCCTCAATCAGCTCCTTCCTCCACCAAAACGACATCTCCCCACCACGACGATTCCCCACACCACTGCAAAACCGAATTGACACCCCTGACCTCGCTAGTCCAACCCCCATTGAAACCACCTCCTCTCACCCAAATATACCCAGTACCTCCCCAACACATCCAGGCCCCTCCGCTGCCACCTCCCCCATCCTCGACTCGCTGCCATCCTGCTGCAACACCGCCACCCGCCTACACGGCATTCACGCGCCACCATCGTGCCCCCTCCTTCGCGACGACCACCGCTTGTCCGGACCCCGATATCACACCACCGGAATCACCCTGCATTGCCCTCAGCCCACACCCACGACGCCATCACCGTGAGTGCCTCACGCGCGGCTGCCTCCAGCGCAACCATTCTCAATGTCGCCGTCGCCTACAACAACTTGAATCGAACCACCGTCGCTATTGTTGGAACCCTAGGTCTAGGGTTCGACGCCGCCAACCGTGGTGGAATGAGGAAACCCCCGATGCATCTTTCGTGGGAAACCAATCTCGTGAAGTTAGGGGTAGGGAATTGGCTTCGGCTAATTTTAACGAAACCCCTCCTTTAGAAAGATTTCATTTGAAGGTCAAATGTAGTGGCAACTTAAGAGGATTTGTTTTTGGTGAAGGGGTACAAAAATTGCACTCCAACCCCCTGAAGCAGAAATATTTACACCAAGATGCTGAAATAAAGAAGTTACGGCTGCTCCCTTATCCAATGAGGATTAGGAATATGGGTTTCACCTATTTAAAAACTCCGTGCCTTAGTTCATTACCCACATCTCCTTCCCTCCTAACCTTGTACCATTCATTTGCTATGGGTTCTCCGAACGTCGTGAAACTCGAAATGAAGATGCCACATCAATTCTTTCCATACCACATCAAGGGAGCAACCTGCGCATGGGCGCCACTATCTATGCCACACCTATTTTTCCAACATGAAGCCGACGACTCTAACTACCGCTCCAAGAATGCCTGGATCCCGCCGGTTGCTCCGCATCTTTTCTTCCACAAGGTGACCATGGACATTGAAGTCAGATCATTCAGCTTCGAAGCCCAAGCAATTCGTCGGGAGACGAATTTTTTAAACGGAGGAGAACTAATGCATCGCAAAATTAATAAGGGATATTTACACCCATAATCCTGAGTAATTTTGTAATTACCCCGGAAACCCTCTATAATCACGAATTACACACACGACTCGTAATACTTAACTCTTACACCCACAACCCTCGTGTTAACTTCCATCCCATTTCCCATTAACTATGACGGTATCAGTAAGGTATTTTACATTTTATACCATTTTATTTCCCATTATTTACAAATGGCTACTCCTCCTCTTCCTCCTTCAACCAACCTCCTCCCCATTCCGACCTCCTCCTCCACCCAGTCACCCACCCGTCCCCTCGTCGACGTCCTCCGCCAACTTCCCCTTTCTCCCAACCACCTCCTCCCCTTCCGCCTGCAACACCTGCAAGCACGGCGCGCGCTGGAACCCTCCCGGCGCGCGGCCTGGAACCCCCCCGCAAGCCCCCGACGCGCGGCCTGGAACCCTCCCGCTCCTGCAAGCCCAGGCGGCCGCGCGGCCTGGAACCCTCCCGCGTGGAAGCACACCCCCCCTCCGCGCTGCCTGGGAACCTCCCTCCCCCGCCGCCTGGAACCCTCCCACTCCTGCAACTGCACCCCCGCCGCGCGCGCCGCCTGGAAGCCTCCCACTCCTGCAACCCCAACCCCCCGCTCCTGCAAGCCCAGGAGCCCTCCCTCTCCTGCAAGCCCAGGCAGCGCGCGGCCTGGAACCTTCCCGCGTGGAAGCCCCGCCGCCTGGGACCCTTCCGCGCCGCCTAGAACCCTCCCACTCCTGCAACGCATCGCCTGGAAGCCTCGAAGCCCTCGGTAAGCCCGCATGGAACCCTCCCGCAAGCTCCGCACCCCTCCCGCTCCCGCAAGCTCCGCGCCCCTCCCACTCCTGCAAGCACGTAACCCTTCTCCCTACCCCTAAGCTCGTGCTTCCAGCGTACAGTCAACGTTTGCAAGTTTTTTTCTTTTATTTTTTACTTTTGATTAATCCTCACCGTTAAATAGTGGATTGGTTAGATTAACTCACTTGTATGGTTGAGTTAACTCCCCGAAACTAAATGAAGGTTATGGATGTAAAACGGAGCATTATTGGAGGTTGTGCGTGTAATTCGTGATTATAGAGGGTTTCCAGGGTAATTACGAAATTACTCAGGGTTATGAGTGTAAATATCCTAATTAATAAATAGGGATTTATTTATTTATGTTCGTTGTTAATTAGAGTCTAATTATTTTTATGATTAATCGAGTCGTTGCAATTTTTGTTTAAATAAAAGAGATCGCATGTGATCTCAAATTAGTTTGTCGATTTTCAATTTGAATTTCGAATTTAATTATTAGAGTCAATTAAGATAAGGTAGATTTGAATTTTAATTCAAATCAATTAGAGTCAATTTAAATTTGAATTTCTTTCTAATCTTGTAATCGCACCCCTCCTATATAAAGGGGATGGTAGTCTATTGTTTTGAAAAGGGTTGAAGTTGAATTATAATTGAGATTTATCTCTCTCTTTCTCCCGTCTCCCTCCCTCCCGTGCAATCTTCGCGCTTCTTCTTCCTCGAATCTCACGCAACCGGCGCACCTTCTCTTCTCCCTTCCTCCAATTTCTTATCTACCAAAATTTCCACCATCAAATTAATTTTTTTATCAGTTGCAAATTTACGATTTGCATCAATTGGTATCAGAGCATGGCCTACAGATCGTCCTCGCGATTTGATGATCCGTCCAGACAATCGCGCCGACATTCAACGAAAGACTATCGTTCGCCGGAACGTAAACGACGAGCCGATGAAGCCTACAACAAGGAGATGATGTTCATATTGCTCGACTTCCAATCAAAACTACAGGTTTTGGTTGCTAATTTTGAGACTCTAAGCACAACCGAGTCAAAGTCTTCCACCGTCGAAGCCGCTGACCTGACCCGCGATGAAGAAAATCGTGAAAAATTCGCCATCAACGACGATTTGCTCGCAGTCCAGACCATTGCAGAAGGGAAAAACGTCGACCTGCTCGCTGTCCAGGTATATTCAGACTTGCAAATGTCGCAGAAATCGACCTACGACCCATCCGCGGCCCTCTCGCGGACCCCCTCCACCACCCTCGCACCTCTGGCACCTCCTCTGATCACAACATCACCCCTATTGGCCTCACAATCAGCCCCTTCCGTCACCAAAACGACATCTCCCCACCTCGACGATTCCCCACACCACTGCAAAACCGAACCGACATCCCCGACCCCGCTAGCCCAACCCCCATTGAAACCACCTCCTCTCACCCAAATATACCAAGTACCTGCCCAACACATCCAGGCCCCTCCACCGCCACCTAGGGCTGGCTATCGAGCCCAACGAGCTGAGCCAGCCCCTGGCTCGGGCTCGGGCTCGGGCTCGATGAGCTCGAGCCCTTATCGAGCTGGCTCAAGCTCGATAAGGTTCGAGTTGAGCCCCTTATCGAACCCGAACTCCTTATCGAGCTCGGTCTGGGCTTGAGCCCAAGGCAAGCTCGTTAAGGAAAATGGGTACTTTTTGGTGGAAAAGTGTTTTGTACGGGTTCAAACTTGAGACCTTCTCAATCTAAGATTGTATTCCTTACCAGTAGGCCATTATCCAAGTTGTATACAAAATCTTAATTATAATATATATTGTAACATTCTTTTCGCTTATAAAAATAAAAAAATTACTAATTTTCTAGTGCTTGGGCTGGGGGCAAATGTGTGAGCGGGAATAGGATTTTGAGAATTGGGTCATGACTCATGGCTCGTGGGAAGGGCAAAGTTAATAGAGGAAAATTTGTAAAGGGCTACTTTTATTTTGTTTGTATTATATATATATATATTCCTTATCGAGCCCCTTATTGAGTTATCGAGCTGAGCAAGGCTCGGCTCGGGTTCGGCTCGTTAAGCTATCGAGCCCAAAATTCTGGCTCGGGCTCGGCTCAATAGCTTAATGAGCCAGGCTCACGAGCTCTTATCGAGCCGATCCCGAGCCTGGCTCATCGAGCCGTGACTCAGTAGCCAGCCCTACCGCCACCTCCCCCATCCTGGACTCGCTGCCATCCTGCTGCAACACTGTCGCCCGCCTGCACAGCATTCACGCGCCACCACCACGACCCCCCCTCCCCCCGCGGTGTCCCCCGCTTGCCCCAACCCTGATGTTGCACCCCCAGAATCGCCCCGCATTGCCTTCATCCCACACCCACGACGCCATCACCGTGAGTGCCTCATGCACGTCTGCCTCCAACGCAACCATTCTCAATGACGCCGCCGCCTATGACAACTTGAATCGAACCACCACCGCTATTGTTGGAACCCTAGGTCTAGGGTTCGACGTCGCCAACCGTGCTGGAACGAGGAAACCCCCGATGCATCTCTCGTGGGAAACCAATCCCGTGAGGTTAGGGGCAGGGAATTGACTTGGGCTAATTTTAATGAAACCCCTCCTTTAGAAAGATTTAATTTGAAGGCCAAAAGTAGTGGCAACTTAAGAGGATTTGTTTTTGGTGAAGGGGTACAAAAATTGCACTCCAACCCCCTGAAGCAGAATATTTACACCAAGATGCTGAAATAAAGAAGTTATGGCTGCCCCCATATCTAATGAGGATTAGGATTACGGGTTTCACCTATTTAAAGACTCCGTGGCTTAGTTCATTACCCACATCTCCTTCCCTACTAACCTTGTGCCATTCATTTGCTATGGGTTCTCCGAACGTCGTGAAACTTGAAATGAAGATGCCACATCAATTCTTTCCACACCACATCAAGGGAGCAACCTGCGCATGGGCACCACTACCTAGGCCACACCTATTTTTCCAACATGAAGCCGACGACTCCAACTACCGCTCCAAGAATGCTTGGATTCTGCCGTTTGCTCTGCATTTATTCTTCCACAAGGTGACCGTTAGGGATGCAAACGGTTATGGATATATCCGTATCCGATTCGCCACCGTATCTGTTTTATACAAATTTTGACATCCGTATCCGTATCCGTTTTAAAATGGATACGGATATGGATATCATTTTGATATCCACAAACATCCGTATCCGTATATCCGTTTTTCGTATATAAATGTAGTTATAGATTTATTTTTAACCCTATATAACATAATTCTATACCTTCTTTTACCATATTGGTATAATTTTTTTGATACAAACATATTTAGTAAATTTATATCATGTGTTTTCCATCCAATTTATATATATTTAAGTCGATTCTATAGAATATTTCTAACATTACTCATATGCGATCAATATCCGTTTTTTTAAGGATATGGTAAGATAATTTTAATATACGTCAATATCCGTATCCGCATCCATATTCGTATTCAAAAACAGATAAGGATATGGTCATACCTATATCCGTATCTGTATCCGTCCGTTTGCATCCCTAGTGACCGTGGACGTTGAAGTTAGATCATTCAGCTTCGAAGCTCAAACAATTCATCGGAAGACGAATTTTTCAAGCGGAGGAGAACTGATGCAGTGCAAAATTAATAAATAGGGATTTATTTATGTTCATCGTTAATTAGAGTCTAATTATTTTTATGATTAATAGAGTCGTTGCAATTTTTATTTAAATAAAAGAGATCGCATGCGATCTCAAATTAGTTTGTCGGTTTTCAATTTGAATTTCAAATTTAATTAATTAGAGTCAATTAGGATAAGGTAGATTTGAATTTTAGTTCAAATCAAATAGAGTCAATTTAAATTTGAATTTCTTTCTAATCTTGTAATCCCACCCTCCTATATAAAGGGGATGGTAGTCTATTGTTTTGAAAAGGGTTGAAGTTGAATTAAAATTGAGATTTATCTCTCTCTTTCTCTCGTCTCTCTCCTCCTCATGCGATCTTCGCGCTTCTTCTTCCTCGAATTTCGCGCATCCTGTGCGCCTTCTCTTCTCCCTTCCTCCAATTTCTTATCCACCAAAATTTCCACCATCAAAATAATTTTTTTATCAGTTGCAAATTTACTATTTGCATCAATTGGTATCAGATCATGGCCTACAGATCGTCCTCACGATCTGATGATCCGTCCATACATTCGCGCCGGCCTTCAACGAAAGACTCGTTCGTCGGAACGTAAACGACGAGCCGATGAAGCCTACAAGGAGATGATGTCCATATTGCTCGACTTCCGATCAAAACTACATGTTTTGGTTGCTAATTTTGAGACTCTAAGCACCACCGAGTCAGTCTTCCACCGTCGAAGCCACTGACCTGAACAATGATGAAGAAAATCGTGAAAAATTCGCCGTCAATGACGATTTGCTCGTAGTCCAGACCATTGCAGAAGGGAAAAACGTGTACCTGCTCGCTGTCCAGGTATATTCAGACTTGCAAATGCCACAGAAATCGACATGGGGCCCATCTGCGACCCTCTCGTGGACCCCCTCCACCACCCTCGCACCTCTAGCACCTCCTCTGATCGCAACATCACCCCTCCCGGCCTCGCAATCAGCGCCTTCCGCAACCAAAACGGCATCTCCCCACCCTGACGATTCCCCATACCACTGCAAAACCGAACTGACACCCTCGACTCCGCTAGCCCAACACCCATTGAAACCACCGCCTCTCACCCAAATATACCCAGTACCTCCCCAACACATCCATGCCCCTCCACCGCCACCTCCCCCATCCTCGACTTGCTGCCATCCTACTGCAACACCGTCGCCCGCCTGCACAACATTCACGCGCCGCCACCACGGCCCCCCCTCCGCGACGACACTCGTTTGCCCCGACTCTGATGTCGCACCCCCGGAATCGCCCCGCATCGCCCTCAGCTCGCAGCCTCGCACCCGCGACGCCATCACCGTGAGTGCCTCACGCGCGGCTGCCTCCAGCGCAACCTTTCTCAATGTCACCGCCGCCTACAATAACTTGAATCGAACCACCGCCGCTATTGTTGGAACCCTAGGTCTAGGGTTCGACGCCGCCAACCGTATTGGAACGAGGAAACCTCCGATGCATCTCTCGTGGGAAACCAATCCCGTGAAGTTAGGGTTAGGGAATTGACTTGGGCTAATTTTAATGAAACCCCTCCTTTAGAAAGATTTAATTTGAAGGCCAAAAGTAGTTGCAACTTAAAAGGATTTGTTTTTGGTGAAGGGGTACAAAAATTACACTCCAACCCCTTGAAGCAGAAATATTTATACCAAGATGCTGAAATAAAGAAGTTACGGCTGCCCCCTTATCCAATGAGGATTAGAACTATGGGTTTCACCTATTTAAAAACTCCGTGGCTTAGTTCATTACCCACATCTCCTTCCCTACTAACCTTGTGCCATTCATTTGCTATGGGTTCTCCGAACACCGTGAAACTCGAAATGAAGATGCCACATCTATTCTTTCCACTCCACATCAAGGGAGGAACCTGCACATGGGCGCCGCTACCTTTGCCACACCTATTTTTCCAACATGAAGCCGACGACTCCAACTACCACTCCAAGAATGCCTGGATTCCACTGTTTGCTCCGCATCTATTCTTCCACAAGGCGACCGTGGGCGTTGAAGTCGGATCATTCAACTTCGAAGCTCAAGCAATTCGTCGGGAGACGAATTTTTCTAGAGGAGAACTGATGCATCGCAAAATTAATAAATAGGGATTTATTTATTTATGTTCGTCGTTAGTTAGAGTATAATTATTTTTATGATTAATCAAGTCGTTGCAATTTTTATTTAAATAAAAGAGATCGCATGTGATCTCAAATTAGTTTGTCGGTTTGCAATTTAAATTTCGAATTTAATTAATTAGAGTCGATTAGGATACGGTAGATTTGAATTTTAATTCAAATCAATTAGAGTCAATTTAAATTTGAATTTCTTTCTAATCTTGTAATCCCACCCCTCCTATATAAAGGGGATGGCAGTCTATTGTTTTGAAAAGGGTTGAAGTTGAATTAAAATTGAGATTTATCTGTCTCTTTCTCTCGTCTCTCTCCTCCCCCACACGATCTTCGCGCTTCTTCTTCCTCGAATCTCCCGCAACCGACGCGCCTTCTCTTCTCCCTTCCTCCAATTTCTTATCCACCAAAATTTCCACCATCAAAATATTTTTTTTATCAGTTGCAAATTTATGATTTGCATCAATTGGTATCATAGCATGATCGTATGGCCTACAGATGTCCTCACGATCTGATTATCCGTCCATACATTCGCGCCGGCATTCAACGAAAGACTATCATTCGTCGGAACGTAAACGACGAGCCGATGAAGCCTACAACAAGGAGTTGATGTCCATATTGCTCGACTTCCAATCAAAACTACAGGTTTTGGTTGCTAATTTTGAGACTCTAAGCATCGTCGAGTCAAAGTCTTCCATTGTCGAAGCCGCTGACCTGACCCACGATGAAGAAAATCATGAAAAATTCGTCGTCAACGACGATTTGCTCGCAGTCCAGACCATTGCAGAAGGGAAAAACGTCGATTTGCTCGCTGTCCAGGTATATTCAAACTTGCAAATGTCACAGAAATCGACCTACGACCCATCCGTGGCCCTCTCGCGGACCCCTCTTCCACTCTCGTACCTCTGGCACCTCCTCTGATCGCAACATCACCCCTATTGGCCTCGCAAATCAGCCCCTTCCGCCACCAAAACGACATCTCCCCACCCCGACGATTCCCCACACCACTGCAAAACCGAACTGACACCCCCGACCCCGCTAGCCCAACCCCCATTGAAACCAGCTCCTCTCACCCAAATATACCCAATACCTCCCCAACGCATCCAGGCCCCTCCGCTGCCACCTCCCCCATCCTCGACTCGCTGCCATCCTGTTGCAACACCGTCGCCCGATTGCACGACATTCACGCGCCGCCACCACGACCCCCCACTCCGCGGCGACTCCTGCTTGCCCCGACCCCGATGTCGCATCCCTGGAATCGCCCTGCATCGCCCTCAGCCCGCAGCAACGACGCCATCACCGTGAGTGCCTTACGCGTGACTGCCTCCAGCACAACCATTCTCAATGTCGCCGCCGCCTACGACAACTTCAATCGAACCACCGCCGCTACTGTTGGAACCCTAGGTCCAGGGTTCGATGCCGCCAACCATGCTGGAATGAGGAAACCCCCAATTCATCTCTCGCGGGATACCAATCCCGTGAAGTTAGGGGTAGGGAATTGACTTGGGCTAATTTTAATAAAACTCCTCCTTTAGAAAAATTTCATTTGAAGGCCAAAAGTAGTGGCAACTTAAGAGGATTTGTTTTTGGTTAAGGGGTACAAAAATTGCACTCCAACCCCCTGAAGCAGAAATATTTACACCAAGATGCTGAAATAAAGAAGTTACGGCTGCCCCTTTATCCAATGAGGATTAGGACTTATGGGTTTCACCTATTTAAAGACTCTGTGGCTTAGTTCATTACCCACATCTCCTTCCCTCCTAACCTTGTGCCATTCATTTACTATGGGTTCTCCGAACGCTGTGAAACTCGAAATGAAGATGCCACATCAATACTTTCCACACCACATCAAGGGAGCAACCTGTGCATGGGCGCCGCTACCTATGCCACACCTATTTTCCAATATGAAGCCGACGACTCCAACTACCGCTCCAAGAATGCTTGGATTTCGCCATTTGATGCGCATCTATTCTTCCACAAGGCGACCATGGACGTTGAAGTCAGATCATTTAGCTTCGAAGCTCAAGCAATTCGTCGGGAGACAAGTTTTTCAAGCGGAGGTGAACTGATGCATCGCAAAATTAATAAATAGGGATTTATTTATGTTCGTCGTTAATTAGAGTCTAATTATTTTTACGATTAATCGAGTCGTTGCAATTTTTATTTAAATAAAAGAGATCGCATGTGATCTCAAATTAGTTTATCGGTTTTCAATTTGAATTTCGAATATAATTAGTTAGAGTCAATTAGGATAAGGTAGATTTGAATTTTAATTCAAATCAATTAGAGTCAATTTAAATTTGAATTTCTTTCTAATCTTGTATCCCCACCCCTCCTATATAAAGGAGATGATAGTCTATTGTTTTGAAAAGAGTTGAAGTTGAATTAAAATTGAGATTTATCTCTCTTTCTCTCGTCTCTCTCCTCCCCATGCGATCTTCACGCTTCTTCTTCCTCGAATCTCGCGCAACCGGCGCGCCTTCTCTTCTCCATTCCTCCAATTACTTATCCACCAAAATTTCCATTAGTTGCAAATTTACGATTTGCATCAATTGGTATCAGAGCATGGCCTACAGATCGTCCTCACTATCTGATGATCTGTCCAGACATTCGCGCCGTCATTCAACGAAAGACTATCGTTCGTCGGAACGTAAACGACGAGCCGATGAAGTCTACAACCAGGAGATGATGTCTATATTGCTCGACTTCCAATCAAAACTACAGGTTTTGGTTGCTAATTTTGAGATTCCAAGCGCCGCCGAGTCAAAGTCTTCTACTGTCGAAACCGCTGACCTGACACGCGATGAAGAAAATCGTGAAAAATTCGCCGTCAGCGACGATTTGCTCGCAGTCCAGACCGTTGCAGAAGGGAAAAATGCCGACCTGCTCGCTGTCCAGGTATATTCAAACTTGCAAATGCCGCAGAAATCGACCTACGACCCATCCGCGATCCTCTCGCGGACCCCCTCCACCACCCTCGCACCTCTGGCACCTCCTCTGATCGCAACATCACCCCTCCTATCCCCGCAATCAGCCCCTTCCGCCACCAAAACCGCATCTCCCCACCCCGACGATCCCCACACCACTGCTAAACCGAACTGACACCCCCGACCCCGCTAGCCCAACCCCCATTGAAACCACCTCCCCTCACCCAAATGTACCTAGTACCTCCCCAACACAACCATGCCCCTCCACCGCCACCTCCCCCATCCTCGACTCGCTGCCATCCTGCTGCAACACCGTCGCCCGCCTGCATGGCATTCACGTGCCGCCACCGCGCCCCCCCCCCTTCGCGGCGACCCCCGCTTGCCTCGACCCCGATGTCGCACCCCCGGGATCACCCCGCATCGCCCTCAGCCCGCACCCACGACGCCATCACCGTGAGTGCCTCACGCGCGACTGCCTCCGGTGCAACCATTTTCAATGTCGCTGCCGCCTACGACAACTTGAATCGAACCACCGCCGCTATTGTTGGAACCCTAGGTCTAGGGTTCGACGCCGCCAACTGTGCTGGAACGAGGAAACCCCCGATGCATCTCTCGCGGGAAACCAATCCCGTGAAGTTAGGGGTAGAGAATTGACTTGGGCTAATTTTAATGAAACCCCTCCTTTAGAAAGATTTCATTTGAAGGCCAAAAGTAGTGGCAACTTAAGAGGATTTGTTTTTGGTGAAGGGGTACACAAATTGTACTCCAACCCCCTGAAGCGGAAATATTTACACCAAGATGTTGAAATAAATAAGATAAGTTACGGCTGCCTCCTTATCCAATGAGGATTAGGACTATGGGTTTCACCTGTTTAAAGGCTTCCTGGCTTAGGTCATTACCCACATCTCCTTCCCTCCTAACCTTGTGCCATTCATTTGCTATAGGTTCTCCGAACGCTGTGAAACTCGAAATGAAGATGCCACATCAACTCTTTCCACACCTCATCAAGGGAGCAACCTGCGCCTGGGCGCTGCTACCTATGCCGCACCTATTTTCCCAACATGAAGCCGGCGACTCCAACTACCGCTCCAAGAATGCATGGATTCCGCCGGTTGCTCTGCATTTATTCTTCCATAAGGCGATCGTGGACGTTGAAGTCAGATCATTCAGCTTCGAAGCTCAAGCAATTCGCCGGGAGACGGATTTTTCAAGCAGAGGATAATTGATGCAGCGCAAAATTAATAAATGAGGCTTTATTTATTTATGTTCGTCGTTAATTAGAGTCTAATTATTTTACGATTAATCGAGTCGTTGCAATTTTTATTTAAATAAAGAGATCGCATGTGATAACAAATTAGTTTACCGGTTTTCAATTTGAATTACGAATTTAAATAGCTAGAGTCAATAAGGATAAGGTAGATTTGAATTTTAATTCAAATCAATTAGAGTCAATTTAAATTTGAATTTTTTTTCTAATCTTGTAATCCCACCCCTCCTATATAAAGGGGATGGTAGTCTATTATTTTGAAAAGAGTTGAAGTTGAATTAAAATTGAGATTTTATCTCTCTCTCTCTCTCTCGTCTCTCTCCTCCCCACGCGATCTTCGCGCTTCTTCTTCCTCGAATCTCACGCAACCGATGCGCCTTCTCTTCTCCCTTCCTCCAATTTCCTATCCATCGAAATTTCCACCATCAAAATATTTTTTTTATCCGTTGCAAATTTACTATTTGCATCACAACCGTGCACGTAGACTTTCGATTCACGATCTCCATAGAGAAAAGCATTTCATAACATCAAGCTTATAGATAGGCCAATCTTTGTTGGTTGCAATAATAAATGGTACATATAGAGCATATTTTGGCTAACGGGGAAAAAGTCTCGAAGTAGTCAACTTCACAAGTTTAGATAAAATCTTGAAATTTTTTACACTAGTGCCCATTTGAAATTATGCAATTACGGTTATGCCCATACTTTTTTGCAATAATTCTTGTCTATTTTACCTTAATCGATGGGTAATATTGTGAATTTTGTAAAAAATATAGGGGCGCAAGTGTTATTGCAAAAAAGTAGGTCTATAACAGTAATTGCAGAATCTTGGAGGAGCACAAGTGTAAAACACCCTAAAATCTTTGGTCAAACAACTTCTCTTGCCTTCAAACAAACAAGAGTTCCATGAGATGTAACCTTGGTTGTGAAAATCCAACGACATACAATATGAGTAACACCTCTATGGTAAAGTACTAAATCCTATGTTCTTGGGACCAGAGCTTCAGTTTCTTCATCCATGGTATGCTTTTATCTTGTGTTTTATAAGGATAATGGTAACATCTTGGAATAAAGTAGCTCAGTGTTGCAGAAGTCGGTATTTGGTATTCAGTCGGAGGAGTCACTGAATAAAGAATAATCGGTATTCGAGCGACTATTCGGGATTATTCGGTTTTGTATTTTTTATTATAAAAAATATTTATAATACATATATTCTTATATTTTTATACATATATGGTCATTACTTAACATGAATCCAAGATAAAAGTACTAATCAATATGATAATATATATATACATATACATAGAATTTGGCATTTGTAATGATACTGTGGTAAAATGTAATCCATAAAAATTGAAAATTGAAAATAAAAAAAATAAAAATATCAAAAGTCAAACTCCAATCGGCTGAATAGTCGGGCCAGTCGGCCGAATAGTCGGTCGACTATTGGGTCGGGCTGACTATTGACCAACTAGAGGTCTGTTCAGTCGGGGACCCCCCGCACCGCATAGTCGGACCGACTATTCGGGATAGTCGGCCGACTATTGCAACACTGAAGTAGCTAATCAGCTATCAAAGCATTAATAAATTGCCTATAATCACCGATTAACTAACTATTGATAGCAGTATAATTAGAAATAAGGTTTAATGTACAACTTCTTGCATCCTTTTTGAAGGCAATAGACTGCTATGACATACCTTGTATGTAGATGAGGTAGGAGAATAATTTGAATTTGCAGTAAATGGTACCATTCCTGCAATACCTTGTATGTAGAGAGGGAACAATAAGCTGATTGACTCAGACACCGTTTGGTGTCTATTGTGATAGGGGAACTCAAAGGGGATACTACTAACATTAAAGAAATTAATCCGTGTACCACAGAGACAATATTGACGACCAATCAAGTTATACCAAGTTAACAACCATTCCTTTGACATTTTAGAGTCAGCCAAAGTTCGATTGCATGAGGAGATCTTGTTTGTGGAGTACGAAAATCATGGGTAAAGATGGTGCAATATAATATATGTAAGGTAAATGAAAAGACTCCTCGTCAAGATAAAGTGAGGAGATGGGAGTAGAACCTTTTTAAGTACAGAAGAACGAAGCTGGTTGATCAAGTAGGTGACAATAAGAGCCATATCCCCTCGGAAGTTTTTCAAAACCTTCATCTGAGTAAAGAGAGTGCGAGCAACATCAAGGAGATGTCTAATGACAAGAAGTCTGATGGAAGGTTTCTTGAGCAGCAAAAAAAGTTATTTTGCATTAATTCAAGTGCATATCAGTTTTAAAATATTTAATGCAAGTAGAAAAAGAAATCTTGATAAATGCAATAAGAGTTTGAATAAATTTATGATCGTTCCTTTATTAAATGAACCCAAGAGGTCTTGCTAAAAGTATCATCAAGAGCTACAAAATATCTGTGACCAACCTGATACGTATATGACAAGGATCCTGTATATTGGAATATACTTAAATCTAACATGGATGACTGACTAGGCATGGAGTGGAGGAAAACCTCATCCTATGATGTTTCCCTAACTGACATACCTCACAGTCGAAAGGAAAGTGTCCGCTCGAGGTAGCTTGGGAACCTACACAGGGCTTGCGGGTAGAGCTGTTAAAGTGTGATTTGACTGTGATGCAGTTTTCTTTGTTTTTTAATTAACTCCAGATGATTATTCACCTCAAATGGTCATCATCTGGGAGGAAAATTTGCCCGGGCCGTAAGTCTCGAAAGTTATTGTCCTTGGGCAGTTGCAAGTAGTTATTCGCACTCTCTTCAAGAGGCGGCTTACATACGATACATAACAAAATAAAATATTTGTGACTGTAGAGATATTTATGTAGTCATTGTACTGATTATTAATTTTTATTTCTGTAGTTGCTACTTATGTAATTTACCCATAGGCTTTCCTCTATATAAGAGAGCCTAGGGTTCTTTGGAATAATAGATTGCTCCTTTCCACCAACATGGTATCAGAGCCAAAACCCTAACCCTAAAACCCTTCCACTGCCGCCCCCCCGCCCCTCCCTCTCTCTCGGCACCGCCACCGACCCACCCCTCCCCTTCTTCTCCTTCTCCCAGGCCGCCGCCGCAACCCCCCTCCTCTGCTCTTCTCCTGCTGTCGAGCCCTCCACCGCCGGGGGCACCCTCCAACGCCGGCGTCTCCTCCTCCGTCGGTCTCTCTCTCTCTCTCCATGGATTTGAGTGTGTAACGTCTACGTATGCACTCAAATCCTGTCCAGTTTATGTAGACAACTCTCTTTTGGTCTATGGATCTTAGTTTTTCGTCTCCGGCGTCATGTCAGACACCAAAGTAGATATGCCCTCCATAGACGTGTTCAAAGGTCCCGCGCCAGTAGTTAAGATGGATGGGACGAATTATGAGCTCTGGGTGATGCAGTTCATGAGCCTCATGTAGTCGAACGGTAAGAAGCACATTCTTACCGAGGAAGAACCGACAACGAAGACTTGGGATCTATGCCTCATGGGAGGCTGATGATTCATATGCCAAGGTCTGGCTCTCAAGCACTTTGATGATGGAGATTGCAAATGATGTTCTCCATCAACCCACCGCTAAGGCGATGTGGGACATCCTGGCGGCCACTTATTCATAGGTGCGAAATGAAACAAAGATGTTACAGCTCCAGCATGATATATTCACCATGAAGCAGAATGGTCAGCCACTATATTCCTTGTATACATCCCTACCGGGGATGTTTGAGAAACTCTACAATACTATACCTCTCACAGCTACTTCTGAGCAACAGAAGACTTTCTGGAATGCTACTATGGTGGGGATACTGCTCGCGGCACTTGATCCTGAGTATTGATGCAGACCGATCTCAGATACTTGCCGATGCTACCATTCCTCCTATGGAGGAAGTTTACCGGAGGCTTAACCGCATCTCTGTTCCTTCCAGTACTTCTACTCCACCACCTTGGACGATGGCTGTGTCGCGAGGACGAGGTGGTCAGTCTTCATTCCGTGGACGTGTACCTCGTGGTCGAGGAGGTCATTTTCGCCAACCATGCACTTTCGCCATCGCACATGTCACTCTGAGGATACATGCTATTCTAAGCATGGGTTTCCAGCATTGATGCACGTAGCGGAGCATGTTACATCTCCGTCGGCATCCACTTTAGATCACAGGTTTGAGGAGCTAGTGGCGCGATTGCGCGATATTATGCCTCAAACATCTACAGATTCTCCAGGTGGTTCTTCAGATATTGCTGCTTTAGCATCTGCCAGTACTTCTGCCTATGCTAGCACCTCAGGTAGTGCTTCTGCTTTTACATGCTGTCATAATATCTCAGATTGGATCATGGACTCTGACGCAACCCATCATCTCAGCCGCGATAGAGATAGACTTGAGTCGTACAGAGACATTCCACCTGGACGGTCAGTGATCATAGTTGATGGGACTCATTCCCCCATCGTTCGACAGGGGGATATTACCTTGTCACCATCCATGCATTTACATAATGTTCTACATGCCCCTGATTTTCCATGAATCTACTGTCTATTAGTCAGATTACGAAGGATTTGCACTGTCGCACTATATTTGACCCATCTTCTCTTATTTTCAGGACATACTAACGTGCAGGGTGATTGGCTGTGGCTCTGAGCAGGACGGTCTTTATCGTCTGGTCCGGAATTCCTATGCTGACGTCTCTTCCTACTCAACTGGATCAGTCTCTCCGTACACCTGGCATCTACGCTTTGGTCACCTCCCGCTTCAGAAGATGCGTCACCTCTTGCCTCAGATTTCTCCAAGTTCTTCTTTTCGGTGTGAAGCCTGTCAGTTGGGAAAGTACCATCGAGCTAGCTTCCCTAGTTGTCAGTGTCGGAGCAGTAGCTCTCCGTTTGAATTATTTCATGTTGATATTTGGGGTCCAAGTCGTGTTCCTGATCATCAGGGACACATGTTCTATCTTGTAGTAGTTGATGACTTCTCTCGTGTGTCGTGGGTATTTCTATTAAATAATAAATCTGAAGCAGGGGATGTTATTAGAAATCTTATAATTGAAGTGTAAAATGTTTTTTCCTCTCATGTCAAATATGTTCGTACGGACAATGCGTTGGAATTTTACACTCGCTCTCTCTCTCTCTCTCATTTCTTCTCGTCCAAAGGTATTATTCATCAAACCACCTGTGCTTACACATCTCAACAAAATGGAGTGGCAGAGCGGAAACATCATCATCTCCTTGATATTACTCGAACCCTGCTTATCCAGAGTTGTGCACCTGTCTCCTTTTGGGGGGATGCTGTTCTTACGACATGCTACCTTGTGAATCGTATGTCGTCCTCAGTACTCGGTGTCCTCTTTCTGTTATTTTTCCAGAGAAGGAATTATTTTCTCTTACCCCTCGTATCTTTGATGCTGTTGCTTTTGTTCACAGTTGACTCCAGGCTTTGACAAACTATTACCTAGAGATGTCAAGTGTGTCTTTGTGGGTTACTCTCGGACTCAGAAGGGGTACCGTTGTTATGATCCTGTCAACAGGAAATATTTAGGGTGCTATGACTTTGTTTTAGGGTTCCCAAGTTTCCTTTCACCGTCTCACCGGCGACTTCCAGAGATTTGCTGTGGCTTTGTTTTCCGTGGAGATACCACGGAATTATCAGGATGCTATGAAAATTGACTACTGGTGGTTGGCTATGGAAGAAGAAATGACTGCTTTACAGTCACAGGGTACATGGAGCTTGGTTCTTGCTCCCTCCGACGCATCTATTGTTATCTGCAAATGGGTATTCATAGTAAAGTACCACGCAGATGGGAGCCTTGACCGGTACAAGGCAAGGCTAGTGGCGAGAGGCTTCACTCAAACATATGGTGTGAACTATATGGATACATTCTCTCCACTGGCTCGTCACTCCACTCTTTGCATTCTTCTATCTGTTGCCGTAGTACGTGACTGGTCCATATTTCAACTTGATATAAAAAATGCATTCTTGTATGGCGATCTGCAGGAAGAAGTCTACATGCAGCAGCCACCAGGGTTTGCTGCTGAGGAGGAGAATCATATGGTGTATAGACTTCATAAGGTGATATATGACCTTAAACAGAGCCCAAGGGCGTGGTTCCAGAAGCTTTCCCATCTAATTGAACGACAGAGATTCAAAAGATCAAATGCGGATCACTCGTTGTTCATTCAGAAGACTTCTAGAGGTACGATTATCATCATGGTATATATTGATGATATTCTGGTTACAAGAGATGATGCTCAGGGGGTAGAGATGGCAAAAATATTTTTGGGCCGTCAGTTTGTCACGAAGGATCTTGGTACCTTACGATACTTTCTGGGGCTGGAGTTTGCCAGGAATGCACAAGGTCTTGTGATGACCCAAAGGAAATATATTACATATTTGTTGGTTGAAACGGGCATGGTTGGATGCAGACCATCGAGCACTCCTATGGATCCAAGTATGGGTAAGCTTCTTTACATCACTATAACTCGACCTGATATTGCCTTTGCAGTAAGTCGAGTGAGCCAATTCATGGAACAACCAAGACTTATACATATGGATGCCATATATATGATACTAAGGTATCTAAACTCTTCTCTAAGCTCAGGATTGCTGTTTAGAAAGAACATAGATTTATCTATTTCGGCATGTGCAGATGCAGACTATGCATGATGTCCTAAGGATCGCAAGTGCAAGTCTACTTCAGGCTTTGCAGTTTTTGTGGGTAGCTCTCTGGTTTCTTGGAAAAGCAAGAAACAAACTGTTGTGGCTAGATCTAGTGCTGAATCTGAATATATGGCCATGACACAAGCAAGCACGGAGATAATGTGGGTTCGAGCTGTGCTAGAAGACTTGCATATAGATGTACCTCTACCCATGCAGCTACAGTGTGACAATCAAGCTGCTTTGTTCATTGCTAATAATCCAGCCTTTCATGAAAGAACAAAACATATTGAGGTAAACTGCCACTACACTAGAGATATGATCCAGAAGGGCCTGATTTCTACTTCACATGTTAGTTCAGAGCAGACTGCCGACATCTTCATTAAAGCATTGCTCAGAGGACTATTCCAGAGATGTTCTTCCAAGCTGAGCATGATTGATATCTATGCTCCATCTTGAGGGGGAGTGTAGAGATATTTATGTTGTCAGTACACTGTTTATTAATTTTTATTTCCGTAGTTGCTACTTATGTAATTTACCCATAGGCTTTCCTCTATATAAGAGAGCCTAGGGTTCTTTGGAATAATAGATTGCTCCTTTCCACCAACAGTGATCGTTCAGGGCCAACAACTTTCGAGACTTGCGACCCAGACGAATTTTCCTTCATCATCTGGCTTTAATAAAAAATAAATCAAGTCCGTTAAAGTTTAGCGGAAAGGATTTATGATAATTTATTATTATTTTTCGTCTCTACTCTATCCTATACTGAAGGGTTACTTCAAAAGAATACAGTGAAGGGTACATGGGAAAAACGTATGTCATGGCACTTTGGTGTGACGAATGCAATGTCCTTTTAGTACTATTTATTATATCGAAGCAAAAGCAAAGTAATTTTCTTGTATTTAGTATAAAGTCATATTTGATGATTGGGTAGGGTGTTTGAACTTCTAGATTGCAACTAAAGAGGTTGGATGCGGCTTTGTCCGCTCATGTGAAACGCATTCATTCCATGCATCATTTCCTTTTTGGAATTTTGTATCTCACAACCTTATTTTTTTGTCTTTCTTTTGCAGCCATCCGCTCTGACAGTTCTGAAGTCTAAAACATGGTTGCTGATTCAAGCAAGCCTTCTGAACAAGTTCAGATTGTCATGTGTGAATTGTCTATGATTCACTGCATATTTTGTTAATTTCTCGTTTTCTCGTCGTCTCCTTTCCTAGCGAACTCTGCCCTGAATAATGAAAACCCATGCTTCAGCATCCGCAGAAAAACATTTTTTTTGTGCTTTCAGGATGAATAGTTTCCCCTGATGAAGAATTATGCTATCCGTTTAATCAAGTTGGCGGGAATCAATTGTTAACTTAAATAAAATGGAGCAGATGGCAAAGCCTTAGAAAGGATAAGCCATCGGACTCGTCCTATTTGAATTGGCTTGTTTATTTGATTTAAGTCGAGGTTTTGGTACACCGAAACGTTTGTGTTCTTTTTGAAAGGTTTATCTTTTGAAAATCTTGGGTCACCCATATCTGAAAATACAGCCTTTTCATGGACAACATGAAACAGTCGAAATGCTATCGAGTTTCGTTTTCTTGTTACATGAATTAACTGCTTATCAGACAGGTCCCGCCATTACTGATCCACAGGACTTCACCTAATCCAATGGACTTCACCTCATCCAATGAAAGCGGATGCTCCTTTTGTGATTTGTTCATGTGTGGAACTAGCTGGGTAGCAAGTTATGAATACTGTTGAATTAGTTAGCTCTAGCCCTCATTTGTTCCTCTTCTTATTGTCCATCCTAGTTACATCTCCCCATTCACATTCCTTTTTTTGGTTCATTCCGGCCTTCTTTCAAAGATATGAACACCCTGTTTACGCCGATAAAATGCGTCGAGTCCAGCAGCATATCTCCGTTCCTTTCTACTGGGACGATAAACCTGGATGGCCCAAGAAAGAATGGAGGCAAACATCCATTTGCATCCCTTCTTCTCCAATTCTTATTTATACTGTCTCTTCGCGATCAACCCAGGTTGCTTGATCCCGTTTGGGTGGGAAGAGGTGCCTGGAAAGCCTCTAGAGCAGTTTAGAGGGGCTTGGTGAGGTGGTCATACTGTCCTTTGATCCTCATGGCATGGAAATAGTTTGGTCTAACAGCCATTCATAGATGATGAAGAGGATGACAAGTCAAGTTCATCTGCTGATTCCTTTTCCAGTTGCAATGATAGGCTCTTGCCATTCATGCAAACCATTCATCGGTTGTTGAGAAGTCGTGGGGACTCTGTGAAAGCTGTGATTCAGAAACTGAATCCGAATGTGAAAATTGGTCAAGCTCAAGCATTTGAATGTGATTCAGATGATTCAAATGCTGCAAGTGTTTGATGTGTTTCTGTTCTGGAGTTCCTCTTTCCACTGTCATTCCTGATGCAGGTTTCCTGTGCAAGTCTGGCTTGATCAACGGTAGTAAACCTATGCGCCCCGTCGAGGCAGCAGAAGAGGGGGACTTGAAGGGAAAACATAATCTTGTTGTCAGGCGAACCATGATGCTTGGTCAGCTGATAATGCTAAGTCGCAAGGTGAGTTGCGGGAGGAGGAATGCTGCATGTCCAGAGCAAAATAACTTCTCAGTTGTAAATACTTTTTTTTTCTTTCCCGAAAATAGTTCTTGCTGGATGATAACTTTTTTGTTGAGCTCATTGTTCGGATCCCCTGCAATAGGCGGTTGTCCTAAAACGGTTGGCGAAAATGGTCGGTTCTGCTTAGAGCAAAGCTTCTTAGGTCCTCGCAACGGCTACCGGATACATATAGGGCATGTTTGGTTGCTGGGTTGGGGTGGGATGGGGTATCCTCCTTTGAATAGTAGCTGTTTGGAGGGTTGAGAGGGTTGAATGATAATTGTGATGTGATGTGACATTTATTATGTGTTACATTAACTTTTTTTTAATGATTATAATATATTTTTTATGTTAACAAGTTTATTTGAACATGGTTAAAAAATATTATACTAAAGAAATTGTAGGGTCAATGCAAGCAATCCCAACCCAGGAATGCAGGGTTGCCCGGTGTACCCTGGCAACCAAACGAGCCCATAATGAATTTTTTATATCTATAAACGTGTTTGATTATTTCTAGACTATAATCATAGTTCAATAACATTTTACTGCCTTTTTTTCAATACACTTGATCTTATCATTAATGATTTATGATTTATTTGGATATAATATGTGACCAAACTTATTTGCTAACTAGATGTTAATACTTAATATAGCAGTGTCTAATCCGCCCTTATCATGGTATGGTTATAAGTATCAATATCCCGATTTCGATGAATGCAGATATGAAAGCCATATATTCCGGCTATCCGTCAAGATCCAAAGGAGTAATTATCTCGGATGATAATTTACTCTATTCGGATGGAGTTTTTTTTCTGTCAAGAACGCGCATCCTGTGGCGAGAGTATGCACGTTATGATACTATTGGATTTTTGAAGGTGTCAAAGTATACTGGTAAAGAATGCGTCTATCACTTCGTAACTAAATGTCAAGGCTGGTATGGATGAGTATCATCGGGTAAGGTTGCACATCTAGCGGTAAATTGATACGTCGCATGGTGATGATTGATTGAATGATAAAATATAGATGATCAGGATCAAGCATGACTCGGGTCATAGGTCGAACCGAACGGGCTGCTCCAGCCTATGGGCCATACTTCAAGGTTTAAGCTAGGCCTAGGTCTGGGATTGGTCAGACTGTGCAATGGGTTAATTATATTTTTCTCTAATTTTTTTATATCATTGTAGAGATAAATACTATTCTTTTGACAATCATTTGAACTGAACTTAAGCAACTATATGTGTAATTTGAAAATTACTAAATATAATATGGTATTAATAATGTAAAAGAAAAACTTATATTATGCTCTTCTCAACTTCAGCAATATCTGTTAGGGATTTTTACCCACGAATACTATAAACTTTGTAAATTACCTTCATGACGTTTGAAACAATGTAACTCCCCTTTCGACCCCGTAAACTTACTAACCCTTATCCCACAGACCCTGTGATTAACCCCTATCTATTTACCTCTTAAAACTAATGGATTTGTTATGCTCTTTTACATTAATACCATTATGTTTATCAAATTTACATTAAGTGTCCCCACCTTCATCATCACCCTTTCCCTACCTAGCACCCACCACCTCCCCTACCCATGCCCTCCTCCTCCTCGACCTCTGCCCTCACCCTCCTCCCGTGCCCTTGCCCTCCTCCCCGACCTCCCCTCGCCCTCCTCCTCCCTGCCCTCCACCCTCACCCTCCACCTCCACCTCCCCAACTTTTGCACTCACCCTCCTCCAGGTCCGGGTCCTCCCGCATCCTCTCCCTCCTCCTCCCCGACTCTGCCCTTGTCCTCTTGCCCTCACCCTCCAGTTATGCCCACGACCCTCCAGACCGTCGCCCTCGCCCTCCTTCTCCCTGACCTCCGCCCTCGCCCTCCCGCCCTTGCACTCGCACTCCAGTTCTGCCCGCATCCCTCCAGTCCTCCCGCTTTCTTGCCCTCCTCCTCCCTGCCCATTGCTGTCACCGGAATCGAGATGAATGAGGAGGTTTCGTCCTGTGAGAGTGAAGAAGGACAGAGAGAGAGTGAGGAGGAAGGAGGGGGAGAGAGTGGAAAAAACGTACCATTGGATTTTCTAGTATTTGATTAACTCAACTTAAGCCCAAGCTAGTTAACTCAAGCAATCTCAAATTAACGACAGGGTTTGTTGGGTAATACGCGATAAGTTTACGGTACCGAAGAGGGAATTACGTTGTTTCAAAGATCGAGAAGGTAATTTACAAAGGTTATAGGGTTCGTGGGGTAAAAATTCCTATCAATTATGCCCCTTCTAATTTTAGAATATCAGTTGTGTCCCTACCTTATTTCTAAATCCACAGTTTTGCTTTTTCGATAGGGAAAGTAGGACCATGATTGATATTGCAAAAGGGCGGGCAGAACTGTGAACCTTGTAAGAAGTTTGGGGCACAACCGACATTTCAAAAAAAGGAGTGACATAATTGATATTGTAGAATTAAAAAGGCACAAGTGATAAAAATCATGTATTAAATGTATGCAAAATCTAATGTTTTTATTCATCAAATTTCTTAGTCCAAGTTCGGTCCATGAGCGAGCACACCGACCCTAGGCCAGTTATGGGCACTGCATAACTTTGCTGTATTACAACTTATAGCAGGGAAGCCATTATATTATTCCTGCTCTAGTGATCCCATTATATTATTGGTGCCCTGATGTTTTTTTGTATTGTTTATATTACCACATGGTTCTTTCCCAACTCATATCGTTCAGACATAGCACATTCTCGTCGGATTAGTAAAATAGAAGCAGGAGTAATTACAAAATGACTGTCGATTTAAAAAATCCTGTTATCGTTAAAAAATAACTGTCTCGATGGAGGTCGTAGGAGTATCTGATTATGACGAAATTTGAATGCATATAGGAGGGATATAGGGATGAATATACATAGCGATATTTTTCAAAAAATAAAGTCGCAAACGGCGTGGGGGCAGCCATTGTTGGCTGCCCGCAAGGGGCATCCCCATTAAACTCTTAAAAAAACCATTTCTAACTCGTTTTATTCCACTCGATTCAGCAGAGCTTTGCAAAAAAGTTGTTCACGTGCTTCTGAACTCCTTGCCGATATGTTGGATTTCCAAAGATGACAATGTAGCAGCCCTTGTAGCGTACTCTATTCTCTGCAGTTGGAATAACCATCGGTTCATGATCTCCATATATCAATCATTCTTCTATATCTTGCTGTTTCTGTGATCTTCCGTCTTGAAATACGTCAAAGACTTCTTCTTCTCTCAAAAAATTCGTCAACTTATCTTCTCAAAATAAATATATACTGTGTCACCGTTGCATGCAATTTTCATATATTCATCATCGCGAAGTGACCGAAAATGTGCACATGAAAATCATATCTAATTAATCTGATATTTGCAAACATCTATTTATAGTCGTAACGACATTAACCAACATCATTTTTTTAAAAAAGGCGAGCAGTTCGTTACAAACAATAGGCAACAGATGACATAATATTGCATGGCTTATAGTCTCCATGTAAAACATGAGGGCACATGTGAAACTCGTACCACATCTGGGGATAAGCGGCCAACGAGGAACAATGTGAACTGATCAACACGTGATTCAATAGTCCGTCGAATGTTTGATCTGCAGATCAAACAGCAAAAATTCTCTGTTGCGGGCACAAATAAGATGCGTGCATAGAACCACAACAACTAAAATGAATCTGTATCGTTCATATTATCGATACATATTAAATATGTAGATCGAATATTATGTACTTGAAATTGCAATAAACGTCGTATTTGTTAATATTTTTAATAGAAGTTCTTAGTATCTGATAAATGTGCCGCATAATTTATCGACAATGAAACCAATAAATATGTTCTTGATTGTGAATTTTGAGCGTAAATGAAAATTTTGCGGATATAAACAAATTTTTTCAGATACGGCCATTTTGTTGCAATGAATAATCGTCCTAATGTAGAGAAAAAGGTATGGCAAAAATGTCTTCAAAAAGTGGAAGATTTGGACCGAAAGGGTTTGTTTCAGAACCATGGTCGAGTTGGAGTAAACTCTAGGTAGTACTTTTTGTTAATAGTAGGTTTCTAGATGATTAGGAGAGTCGAATGGAAGTGTGATATAAGCGATATTGTTTATATATTATATTTTATTAAGTGCACGATTACAACATGTTTTGGGCTTTGATTTTTTTGGTTTAAAGGTGGTAGAAATATTAAAATAAAGGGTCTGTATATATGTGCAGTAACCTGTTTACTTGTGAGGAAACGAATAGCCAAATCCGCAGGAGGCATTTCTGATGCTCTTTTCCATCAGAGGGTTTATATATTTTTAGGGTAGATTACCAAAAACATTATACGTTGATTTTCGATGAAGGATCTAATTTTTCAAATGTAAAGAGTCTAAGTTTTCAACGTTTGGATTTAACATCAACATTAAAGGGTCGCAGAAGCTATGGGAGCGAGACAAGAAAAATAAGATTAAGTTCTCTTTCTTACATTCTCAAAATGTGGTCCTTAATAGAGAATCGATGTATACTAGGGTTTTTTTGTAATTTATCCTTTTTTTATTACAGTTGGAAACTATTAGAAAGGGAAAAAGATTGACGTTAAGCAGAAAGTGCTGTAATAAGATTCCACATATCCCTTTCAAGGAGAAAACGACTCGAAATTCACAAGCTCTGTTATGATCTCACTCGCACATCATATTATGTAATTTAGTACCCGATTTACATGCTCGATCAGCTTCTCTAAACTAGTGCTACATGCGGTGATACATATGGATCCTAGAGTTTTTTATCTGACCTGCACCCGAACGAATTCATTACATAAATATTATGGTCATATTACGGACGCACAGAGGAAGTCAACTCGATCTTCCTCACACATCCTCAATACCACCCTTCTCCGGAGACCCACTGTCACTCTTCCCCGTAGCTGTGCTCACCAGAGCCAACGGGGAGTGCTTGTGAGCCCACTGTTTTATACCGGACCCCTTTCCTTCTCTGCTCCCTTTCCCCGCACGCCCTCCCTTCGTTATGGCGATGGCCACGTCGTTGGGGAACAGAGACCTCCAGTACAACCCATGCAACAGCGTGGACACGAGCAGCACACCCACCATCGCCGATGAGACACCGGCGAGCACCAACGCCAGAGTCCTGGTCGCGGTACAAGGCACCGCCTCAGTGTACCTCAAGGTGGCAAGCGAGACCGTCGTCATGGGGAATGAGTACGCCCACCACGCCACAGAGAACCTGAACCCCCGGAAGAAGTTGATCCTCACCACCAGCAACGTATAGAGGAACAACGCCATGAAGTAGCACGTCCTCGACACTTCGTCGAACTCCCCGTAGATACCCTCCCACGCGATGCTCGCTGCCGAGGGCGCGGCTATGAACATAGAGTACACCGGGTGGAGCTCCTTGGGGAGGGTCTCGTTGGTGGGCAGGCGTTGGTAGAGGGTCACGAAGACGACGAGGTAGTGGGCGAACCCCACTGCCCATAGGAACTTGGCCGGCTCGTACCATTGGATCCTGGCGGCGAAGATAGCCCCCACGAAGTTGCCAACGATGGAGAGGTGGGTTGACGGGTTCGCCACCTTGCAGAGGCGGCGCTGCCCGCCGGAAAGCCATTGGCCGTAGATCTTAAGCTCGAGGGCGAGGATGGGAAGGACGAAGATGAGGAATAAGGCGGGGTGGGGGCTGTTGCCGTGGCCGAAGAGGGAAGTGGGGAGGGAGAGGGAGAGGAAGACGGAAGCGACGAAGGGCGCGAAGAAGAAGTTGACACGAACGGGATGGTGGTACTCGCGGCGGACGGCCTCGAAGAAGAAGGCGGACTTGAGGAGGTAGAGGATGGAGATGGAGAGGAGGGAGGAGAGGGCGAAGAGCCACAGGAGGGTGTGGGGGAGGTGGGAGATGGAGTGCAGGAAGGGGGAGAAGGCGGAGTTGGAGGAGAGGGCGGACCAGAGGACGGATTGGCTGCCGAGGCCGAGGCATATCCCGTAGGAATTTACGGGGAAGCGGAGGAGGAACGGCCACACCTCGTCCTTGGGCAGGAGGATGTCCTCCGATTCCTGCATGGATATGCATGTAGCCTAATTAGGATTCGTACATTAAATCTGGCTTTGTCGTAAGTTCGTAACAACATGTCCAAGATAGTTTTGGACTAATAATTTTGGACAAAAAAAACATGGTTAGGATCTTATATAACTTACGCGAACTTGGTCGAGCTCGGGCCCTCGCAAGGCAGCGAAGTACCTCCCTGCAGAGGGGGGGACGCTTTCATCCACGGGGCTCTCCTCACCTCCTCCTCCTCCTCTCTCGTTCAGCTCCAAGTCTCCGTCTCTTCTCTCAGGCAGCATCGACACCTGCCTGCTTAGCGACGACCTCGTCCGGAACAAGCTGAAGTCTCCCTTCATGCTCTCCTGCCGTCCGAGGCTCCTCCCGTTCCTTCTCAAGGCCCTCTTCTCCTTCCCCCCATTTCCAGAGATCTGAAACGACATCTGCCGGTTCCAACGGCTTGGGTTCATCTCCCGGTTGGCGTCCATACAGTGATCTGTGGCTTCCACGTCCAGAGCGATTCGCTTCTGCTTCTACTCCTGCTACTCACTACTTATATTGCTGACGCAATTGCATGGATACCCTCCAAAGAAATGGGCGTAGTGTTTGCGTTGGTTGGCGGCTTTTATCTTCACGTGTAAGTTCATGCCAATATCACGAGATATGGGAAACGGAAAGGCGGCCAAAACGTGTTTGTTTGCTTTGCCTCTGGTTAGTACATTGGAGACAGAAGGGAACAGCAGGAGTAGATTGAGCACGACTGCAGCATTGTCACGGGTGAAGCGATTGTGGCCTCTCCGAGTTAAGGGGAATCCCTTTCGCAGCAAGTCGAATCTGAGATTTGACGATGTCGATGGTCGTATTGAGGATGTGAGGCTGCTGCGAACAGGAGAGCTTCTTGTGGTTTGGAGAAGGGAAATTAATTAGGGTTTCCCATTTTAGTTTTTAATGATGCTTAGAAGTGCACCTTCATTTGGAGGAGGCGGATCCTCCGCTGCAGTGGCATGTGCAGCAGAGTCTACACTAGGCTTTTGAGCCGCTGGATCTCGATCGAGCGGTTCACATGATTTCATACGATATGAGCCCACAAAATACATGAAATCGTGTGACCGCTCGATCGATATCGAGCGGCTCAAAAGCCTACTGCAGACTCTGCTGGACATGCCATTGCAGCAGAGGATCACCTCCTCATTTGGAACCTTTTTCAGTTGCTCAATTTAGGGTTTTAATACTCGGGAATATGATGAGATCCTTTGCTTGTACGTCAGTGGTGTTGTGATCTAAGGTTGATTAATTCATAATATAGCATGGAAAGAGGATTATGGATGTGGACCATTGTATATAATGCCTCTATTTGCATAAATATGAGTATACATAGTCGTAAACATATGTTTTGAATGCCTCCATGCGTAATGCTGTTTATGCATGAGAAGTGCGTGTGAATGGATGCGCGAGTGCCTATCTCTCTCTCTAACCACTGCAGCAAGTTACCATATTACCATAGATATTGCTTCTTTTTCAACGAACTTTTGGTTACCCTGAAGTAAAACAGATTTTAACCACACAATGAATGCTAGAATTCTTTAGCCACCCAGCACTACAAAAGGATTGATCTGCGAATAATTTAATTTTCCTTGCTATATCTTCTGTAGTTAAGTATATAAGAGCAACTAATAACTTTTTATTTAAATTCACAATAATTATTGTATTCATTGCTATCTTTCTAAGAATGAGTCACATAATAATGATTATTCGTTGACCTTTTCTTCTATTTGGTGTAAAATTTAACAATGATAAATATAAATTTTAATGAAAAAATTGATGGATAAATCTTCGTTACATAGACCTTTAGCAATGTATATAAAATTCGTTGCTAATTAGAAGAATAAAAGATAATTTTACAATAAATAATATTCGCTGTTACGTATAAACATTAAAAGATATAATAATGATTATATTCAAATCATAGAGCAGGACACAGTTTAGAGACGGGAACATGGGACTGTCGACAAACAACCGTCCCATCTAATGGCCTATGCAGCGGAAAACAGACAATTATCTCTCCTATCTTTTGACGGGACGGTTAAGTGATGACACGGATTTCACGATCGACTAAGGTGGAATAAATAAGTTGTGTCATTGTCCTCAATCAATCTAATCGATCAACAAGAAAATTAAACCACTCTAAGATAAGGCAATCAATGTAAGCGGCTTCACTATTTATTTACTTGGTATAGAGACCAGGGTCGAAACAAGGGGCACGATTTAACAACTCAGTAATCGGATTTCAGAAAATAAAATATTTTTAGTGGTTTTCAATTTTTACAAACTTTTAATTTTCTAATATAGAGGGAATAAGCACAACAAATAAAAGCACTCACTCACTTACTCACTCACACACACACATACACACACACACACACACACTTCTTTTTGTATTTCTAAAAAGTCAATAATAATCAGAAATTACAATATTTTTTTGTTTTTAGAAGTTTTATATTATTTTTGGCAATTTTTATGGAATTTTAAGTATTTTTAGGATTTTCGAAAAACTAAACAGTGGTAAAAATGGTCAACAGTACACAACCAGGAGTAATTTACAAATTAAAAATTCTTAAAATACCTAAACTCCTGGATTGTATTTTTATGATAAAATATGAGGAAATATTTACAAACAGATACTGAAAACAATATTTTTGGATTTTTCTTCAATTTTATAATTTTTTTATAAGTTTTTAAGTGTTTTGCATTTTTAGGGTTTTTATAAGATTTTTTTAAACAAAATGGTACTGGAAGTAAAACACAACAAACTATAGCTACCTTAATTTGTATAGAAATTTTAATTGATTTTTCGAATTTTTATAATTTTAATAAGATAGACAAGAAACTTTTTAAGGGTTTTTGAATTTTTAATAATATAAAATGTATGCAAATCGATATCTAAAAATCACCACAGAGAAAACAAGCTAGCAGGGGCTATAGGGAATTTTTAGACAATTTTTAGGTTCGATTTAATGCTTATTATATTAAATATAAGACATTAGTTAAAAAACAGTTTACATGGTTCTACTTGCAAAAAAATTTCAGTTTCAGGGCCAAAGCATAACACACTATAAAAGTTCAAGGGCTAGAGATGCAATTTGTCCAATGGAATCATGCACAACACGTGATCTAGACATGCAGGGGTTTAAGTGCACTTATCAAAACACAAACTTCATTTCATAACAGATAAAGAGTTCATGATAAGTACTGCAAATAACCCAAAATAACACGTAGGGATGCATATGACTCAGACTCAGTTGGACTGAAATGCAAATACAAAACTAGAGGGTCCAAACTGCAAATGTTTTTAACTACATATTTTATTTTCTGAACTAAGTGAAATAAGATAAATGGTAGGGTAAAAGTGAATATAACCATCGGTAGGGACACGTGGCTAGCGTTGGGCGCCCTCTGACGTACGATCCTACTGACCGTTAGAGACAGGTCTGACGGCTCAGATGGCAGGCGAGCGTGCACGTTAGATCTGTCTGGGAGTTAGATCTGACGCCTCTGAAAAGTGCATGGATGAACGGACTTTGATGGAATCTGGCAACAGGAATCCCGATCGAACAACAAAAGAGGGTTATGGACGAACACTGCTTCGACGAATATGGAAGGTGATCTACCAGTCCGATGGCTTTGCGAATGGTTCCAACAACATCGTGGGGGTGCTCCGCATAGAATGACCGGCTCCGATGGAGGAAGTGACGGGCAGATGTGCGTAGCGGGGGCACTCCACCTGGAGCTGCTCCGCCAGCTGACGAGAAGCTCAAATCCCGCATTCCTTAAATACGGTGCCTGCAAATGAAAGATGGACTTGGGGGCGTGGCCTCTGGTCCCTTTATTGCTTGAAAAATCTCAAGAAGTGAAGGGGGTTGGCGGTTCGATCTCCGACGTGCATGGGGGGAAGGAGATTCTGACCTTAACTTCGCTCAGATGAGCGAGTCTAAGGGGGATCAGGATGCGTAGGGGAGATGGTCAGTGAGCCAAGGTATCGATCGAAATGGGTAGAAGGAGTGGACGGGATCCGACTGTCTTTTTATAGTTGTATTTATAGGTATTTTACCTATATTTTTTATATATCTTTTTATTTAATGTATTTTATTGGGTTTTATTTTTGATTTATATTTTTAATAAAGTATAGACGATGTTTACAATATAATAAAATATAAAAGAATAACGAATAAAGAATAGGGTCCCCTTTTATTTATATGCATGTATGTCAGAGGTATTTGTCTATGTATTTATAGACTTATTTCATTTTACATTTTCCTTTTGGTTTTATTTTAATTTTAATATGTACATATGTTATAGATAATATTCAAAAAAATTACAAAAATATGAATTTGTAAAAATAATGAAGAATGAATAAATTGAATGTTTTAATCGGTATAATGTACAAGTAAAGGTCGAAAACCTAACTTTCATACATTAACTCCAAAAAATATCAAACCACCACCACTAAATAACTTGTGAAAAGTTATATACAATTAGAGTGATTTTGATGTGTTTTGAGTTTTTATTTTGAAGATATGGGTTTGGGAAGTTGAGCTTTTGGCTTTTTTTTGTGTATAAATGAACATGTATGCTATTTTTGTACAAACTAAATTTTGTATTTTTATTCACATTATTATCTACAATTTTTATGTAAAAGTTTCTTATTTGATGAACAAATAATAAAGAATAAATTAGGTGTAAAAAATGCTTAAACAATGAATAAAAGAATTTGGGTTTTATTGTATTTTGGCCCTTATCTCCTCCTACTTTATTCCTTATCGACCAACTTAATTCTTAACTTGGTCTCAGGGTTCAAGGTCATAAAATATCTTCGAATTTTTATTCTTTTTCTTTTCTTCTTTTATTTTATACTTTTGGCATTAAAAACATGTTGTATATACAATAAATACAACAAATAATGAATGTGTACAAATAAATTATACTTACATGCATTAGCTAGGGTTTTTAAGGCCAAAATGATAGAAAAAGGTGATGAAATGGATATTCATCACTCGTCCATCGTATGTACTATAACAGAATTCATGTCCTCTAGCTGGTGTGTAATAGATGGGTCCTCATAAAGTGTAGCACACCTAACTGGTACTACATCACCCTCGTGTGCTGTCCCGGACTAAAGCATCTTATGAAGAGGAGATGTTTGAAAGTACTCTCGAGTTGGTCTCAAGTAAATCAATGTCGGAATTGTGTGTGAAGCACCACACAGGTAACTACCAGTGCAATCTGCTCGACGGTCATCCCCCTCACGGAGATCTAAACAAGGCCAGTCCTCGAATTCCATGGTCCAGAAATCACCTCAAGAGGTCAAGAAACCTCAACCACGAATCAAGCAATGGCTCTGAGGGTTTACTGAAAAATCTGTAACGAAAGACAACATCATATCTGGTCTACGCTGGGGGTAAAATCTCCGTAAGAAATCTATGCATAAATCACCCCCGCATAGCAAAATTTCCTTCCCAATCATTTGTGCCAACTCATGTCTCTTCCTTGAAGTGAAAATGGGAAGGTCTTCAATATCATCTCCTCAGAAGTGACATCCGAATATGCGTGGGTCACACAAACTCCTCAAACTCAGAAAGATGGAGATACGATCCTTGCGCACTTCCCCTGAAAACATTGGCAGTAGCTGAATGAAATCTAATCAAGAATGAAGGGACTCAATGTAGAACTGACTATGCTTCCTGATCTGGCTGCTCATCCATCATCCCAACACAGAAGTCGTCTGAAGCTCGCAACTGCTTAATGTGATCACCTATATAATGCACTGTCATCCCAACAAAGAAATCGCCCGGATCTCGCATGTGCTCAGTCTGATCTCTGCGGGGTCAAACACAGTATTGCCCAGTAGAAAGAGGGGGATAGAGAAGATGAAGAGAAAGAAAGAGACAAGAGGTCGATCAGAGTTCCAACATCACGTGAAGGTAGATGAGAATGAGAAGAAATGATGAGGGAAGAAGACAAATAAGGGTGGGAGGGAGGGATAAGAGAAAACAGAGTGAAGGTGAGAAAGAAAAGAGAAAGTGACTGCTAATGATGAACGTAACCGATTCACTCCAAATCACATACAAGCACCAAGCAAACTCCTGATGATGAGAAAGAAAAGAGAAAGTGACGACTAAGGTTAAGTATCAAGATAAATCAATGGTCGTTGCAACCTCAAACAGCAGATAAACGCAACAAGAAAAGATAAAACCACTCAAGCCAAGAGATAACACAATCAAGCACACACAAATGTAAGTGGTTTTTCGCTATTATTTTTACATGGTATAGCAACCGGGGTCGAATACAAGGAGCACAGAAACGTACGTTAATTCTCAAAAATAAAGGAAAATATTTTTGGGTGGTTTTTAATTCTGCATTTTTTTAATTTTGAATTAAAAGGCAAATCATGCAAAAAGAAAACAAGGCACACAATCAAGCTTTTTGAATTTTTATTTAAGATTAAAAAATACTCAAAAATTCAAATAAAAATATTTTTGAATTTTTGAAATTTTAAATTGTTTTTGGTAATTTTCTGGTGGTTTTCTGATGTTTTTGTGATTTTATAAAAATCACACAATGGAGAAAACTAGAAACAGTGCCCAGCCAAGATTAATTGCAAATAAAATTACTCAAAGTGCCCTAAAGTCCTGGGGGCAATTTTATGTTAAACTAGATAAAATACTACAAACAGGAACTAAAATGACATTTTTTTTTATTTTTCTTGAATTTTTTTATGATTTTTATATGTTTTTAGGTCTTTGTAATTTTTAGGGTTTTGTAAGGGTTTTCCGAATAAAAATGCTACTGAAGATGAAGCATACAAAAAACACTCAATCAAGAATTTTATAGAATTTTTAGGTAATTTTTCATATTTTTATATATTTTCCAAAACAAACAGAACACTTTTTATGGGTTTTTGATTTTTAGAAAATATTAAAATGCAACTAAATCAATCCACAAAAATCACCATAAATATTACATGTCACATGAGCTAACATAATTTTTAGAGAATGTTTGGGGTTAATTTGGTATTTATTTAATGAAATACAAAATAGGCAGCTTATAGGGACCAACTTGTAATTAAAATAAAGTTCAGGGCTAAATAATAATACAAATGAAAAGTGCAAGGCCTTCTTTGCAAAATATCCAAGCAAACTCTTGCGCAATACGTGAATCAAACTCGTAGGGGTATAAATGCAAAACTCAAAAAGTTCGCCATTCAAATCATCACATCTATAAAGTGCAGGGCGTATCATGCAAATAACCCGGAAAAGCACGTGGGACTACACGTGAGTTCACCACAAACTGTACCTAATGGCAAATATAAGAAACTACAAGGGGTCTAACTGCAAACTGTCCAGAAATAAAATGAACGACAACAAATATTTACAGGACTAAATGGAAAACACATAACAGAGAAGGGCCTAAGTGAAGTTTACCCCTTATTAGGGCGCAGTCCAACGCCTGAAGGAGATCCACAAAGGTGCACGGTCTGGATGCGAGGGTTCCCCTTTGACGATGGACATCTCAGACACGATCCTCAGATGGATCTGCCAGTCACGGCTCCCCCGCTGGCGGACGGTTGAGATTAGAACTGGAGGGAGTCTTGATCGAACGGTGGAGGACGCCTGGAAGAATGCTGAATAACTCGCCTCTGGCGAGTTTTAATCCGTGAAAGCACGTGTTCAAGGTGTTATCAGGAGCTGCTGTGATAGGGGGAAATGTGTCCGATGGTCAGCAGCTGTTGGGGGTGCTCAGAAAGGGCGAGGACTAGGGAGAAGGTCCTGACGAGGCATGGCGGTCCTGGAGCTACCTGGGGCACGTCCTTGACCTCCAGATGAGGCCTATCTGTGCTCCTTCCTGTAGGAGAAGGGATATGCTCGGAGATGACGCTCCGGCTAGGGGTAGAGCATGACTAATATTGAAAACAAAGGCAAGATGAACGAGCCAGGTCTCAAGTGGAATGAGGGAGTCGATCTGCAGCTCTACTCCAATCTGACGATTGGAGTCGGGGGGGGGGGGGGGGAGTTGCGGAGCTTAATGTAGAAGCAGATGTATGTCAGATGAGGGCGTAGAAATGTCGGAACGAGACACGACGGAGGGTGAGATGTAGTGTCGGAGGTGGAGATATCAAGGTGAATAAATGTCGATTCAAGCTGGAAAGGAAGGGTAATGGAATGCTTACGGTTGAAGGAGGTGATGAATCCTTGATTCTCAACTCTTTTTTCTTTTATTTTAGCTATTTATCTTGGCAAAAGCATCATGTAAATAAGTACAAATACAATAAGATAGCATTCAAAATGCATTTGTTAACATTATGTATTTAGCATGTATTTGTGCAAAAATAAAGAATAAAGGAAAAGAAAAAAGGAAGGAGGTATTTAGAATAAATACAGAGTGACCCGAACCCCAAGAGAAGGTCAACTTTACCTGATCGCCAAACAAAATAAGTAGAGAGAGATAGGGCCTACTCTATATTGTACATATCACTTATATCTGTAAATCATTATTTTTAGATAAATAAAATAAAATGGTCTTTTACCTCCTTGTATATAGTCTTAAAAATAAAGCAAAAATCAAGAAAATAAATAAAAATAAAATAAAATCCTCTCTCACTTGTACAAAATACATGTATACATGCCTTACTCCTTATTTATTAGATACATGTAAATAAATAACAAAAATAAAATAAAAATTATTTTATACTCAAAAAATGTTGTTGTAAATAAATAAGATGCAAAATTGGGGTATTATGTAAAAATAACAAAATATAAAAATACTTGTACATAATACATAGGTATATGTGTACTTGTATATAGTACTATATACTGTATTAGACTAATTTAATTTTCATAAAGTAATTAAAAATCATAGAAAATGTCTTTGAAAAAAATAAACATTTTTCATTTTATTCTTTTTTTAAATTTAAATTCATTTATTATTTTTAAATCAATTTTCTTTATTTTCCTAGTAGTTTTGTCGTGTAGTGTATTTTGTCCTTCTGCTCCACTCTTTTGATTGGTCAATGGGGAAGTGACTCCGGTAACTGGTCCCCCTGGATACCCTTCTTCGTCAAGTCGAGTTTTTGGCTGTTTTTCTCCGAATTTCTAGACCCGACCCGGCCTCTCTTCGCCCAAACTTTCGCTCCAGATTGAGAGTGCGGATCTTGACCCTCATCTGATTCTTCTCTACTTGATCCATGCCTTGGTTCGCGGGTAGCAGTCCATCCTCTCGGGACCCCCACCCTAATATATCATGCATGCCCTCCTTCCTTTTCGGGCACCTTTGGCTGCACCACCTCCTCCTGCATACCCAACCTCCTTTCCTAGAGTGACAATAACAGTGAGAGAGGGTGAGGGATCCCTTTGCGAGCGTGGAAACCCTAGGTCCAGTGAGGTGCACCTCAAGCTCCGCCGCAAGGAGCCGAGCCCCTGGATGTGCCGGCCATTGAGGCTACAATCCCCTGTGGACTCTGTCTACACCCCCATGCACCCTCCTTCACCGTCAGGTACCCGTTTTACCTTCCATTTTCCTCTAATCCATCTCGCATCTCGCATCTGCGAAACAGAGAGTCTCCGACCACCCTATTCCATACCATGTTGCACTCCCCTCTGACGGTTACCCCATCTCGCACTAGACTACCCTCTGCTTCTATGTTAGCTCCACAAATTTTCACGAGACTCCAATCATCGGATTGGAGTTGTGAAGCATTGTCCCATCCTCCGCTCGTAGTGACCTGTCCATTCACCCGCCACATCGATCCCCGTGGTTTGTAGCGTCCTATCCCTTGTCGGAGCAGCTTCTCCGAGCACGACCATTCCTCCTGCAAGGCTTGCACGCATCCATACCTCATATGGAGGTCTCGAGGGATCTAGGAGCTCCAGGTCCGCTGCACCTCCCCAGGACCATCTCTTTGGTCTTATACCCTTCGGAGCCTTCCAGTAGCTGCGGATTGTCGACACCGACATTTTCCAGATCTCAACAGCTCGAGACGACATCGGAGCTACGCACCAGAGCCCGTCGAAACTCACCGGAGACGAGTTCCTCCCCGATCATCTAGACGTCGTCCCAACCGTTCGATCAGGCTTCCCTCCAGTTCTAATATCCTCCGTCCGTCTATGGGAGATCCTCGATTGTCCGATCCGCCTGAGGGTCGCTGCACAACCATCCATCATCGAAGAGGTATACAACGATCTCAACCGTTCAACCAGAAGTAGGCCTCCTCCTGCCGTTGGATCGCTCTTTAATAAAGGGTAATTTGCACTTAGGCCCTTCCATGTTATGCATTTACTTTTTAGTCCTGTAAATAGTTGTCGTGGTTATTTTTAGTTTGGACTATTTGCAGTTTGAACCTCCAATTTTTAGTATTTGCATTTCAGTCCATCTTTATGTGTAGCATGTAGCCTGATGCGTGATATTTTGGGTTATTTACATGTTCTATCCTTGAGCTTTATGAGTGTTATGCTTTGAGTAAAAACTTTTTTAATAAAAACCCTAAAAATCACAAAAGACTAAAAATCTTATAAAAATTATTAAAAATCGAAACAAAAAATCAAAAAATAGGATTTCAGTTGCTGTAATTAGATCTTTTTATCTACCGTATCATAAAAATCGCAACCAGGACATTTAGGCATTTTTAATATTTTAAATTTGCCTTTTGGTCCAGGTTGTACATGGTTTTCCTATTTTGATTTTAGTTTGTTTTTATAAAATCATACAAAAATTAGAAAAATACGATGAAATTACCAAAAACACCTACATATTTTAAAATACAAAAATATTTTTATTTCTAATTTTTAAGCATTTTTATTCTTAACAAAACATAATAAAGCTTAATTTTCTTCATCTTTTTATTTATTTTCTTATTAGAAAATATTAAAAAACATTTGCAAATTTAAAACCACAAAAATATGCCTTTTATTTTCTGATTCTCGACTACTTCGTACATTTCCGTGCTCCTTGTGTTCGTCCCTGATCGCTATACCATGTTAAATAAATAGCACAGACCGCTACATTGAGTTTTGTACTTGTGATTGTCTTAACTATGGTCTTGATTTTCTTGTTGAGTCCGATCGGGTGATTGAGGTCGTAACGACCTTTGATATCACTTAACCTTGATTGCCCGAGCGCTCACCAGGAGGTCACCTGGGGGTGGTGGACGAACCCCACGGGGATGATGGCCTTAATGGTCGGCGTGTCCATAAGCTACTGCTCCTCCCGACGGAGCAGAGACGAAGCTCGCCGACTTGGGGGCTACTATGATCCAAATGATGCCCTCTCCCTTGCCCTCTCATGCTGTCACTCTGGAAAAGGGAAAGCTGGTGCAACGGAAGTGGTGGAGCAGCCGGAGGTGGTGGAAAAGGGAGGAGGGCGCGTAGGTTATACATGGTTCTAGGTCTAGGAAGAATGGAGGATGTTCCGCGAACCGAGGTGCGGATCGACTGGGAAAGGATCGGGCGTGGATCAGGGATCCACACCCATTAATCGGGGCTAGAAATCGGAGGGAAAGGTGCGATGATCGGGTCAGGAAAATTAGGTGAAAATCGGGGCAAACCCGATTGGGATGAAAATGAGGGGACCAGTTGACCGTGGTCAACCATACTGAGATGGCCCAATCAGGGGCGGCGGAGGATGTAGACAAAATAGACTAAAGGACAAAACAGAGAAGAAAAATAAAGATAATTAAATTAAAAATAATAAATGAATTTAAATTAAAAAGTGTATAAAATGAAAAATGTTTATTATTTTCAAAGTATTTTCTATGATTTTTAATAATTTTTATGAAAAATAAATTAGTGTATATGCAATACATAGTATTATGTACATATATAATATACTTATGTATTATGTAGAAGTATTTTTTTATTTTATTTTACACAAATGACCCCATTTTATATTTTATTTATTTACGAGGTAATTTTAGGAGTATAAAATATTTTTATTTTATTTTGACAACTTATTTATATATACACAATAAATAGGGAATTTGATGTATGCATATGTATTTTATACAATGAAGGGAAGAATTTATTTTTATTTTTATTTAATTTTCTTATTTTTGTTTTGTTTTATATTTATTTTTAGGAATATATACATGGGAGTAAAAATCACAATTTAATTTTATTTGTCAAAATAATTACATAAATAATATGCACAAGTACATATCATATGCACACTATACAAAGTGAACCCTATCTCTCTCTACTTATTTTATTTTGCGATCAGGTCAAGGCTTGAACTTATCTTGGGGTTTGGGTCACTCTGTATTTATTCTAAATACCTCCTTCTATTTTCTTTTTCTTTATTCTTTTATTTTTGCACAAAAACATGCGAATTATGTACTATTACCACAAGCATGCAATTTGTTAAGTTATTGTATTTAGAAGGATTTACATGATGCTTTGACAAGAAAAATATATAAAATAAAAGAACAAAGAGTGAGAATCAGGGATTCATCAACCTCAAGTTCACCTACACAACACAAGCTGATGATCGAGAAAGATCGGTCTTTAATCTTGTCAATTTCTATTTAAATGAAAAATCAATCTATCAGAGCGATTACACGAGCTGTTAGGAGCCCAATACTCCCAAGAGTTGTTTTGTTATCACTTTTTTAGGTATTGTTCTGAATAAGCCAACGCCTAACAAATTTTCTGATTTCCTTGGTTATTTTGAGTCAAGTAAAAAAGGGGGAGGAAGTCAGAAAAGACGATGCGCGATCAAACACAATGATGCATGCATGGATAGAAATGCGTACCTGACTCCAGCACTCTACATGCAGGTTGATTTGCGCATAAAAGTAAAGATAGAAATAAAACTACCTATATGATGCGATGAGAAAATTGGCCTTAGACGAGCAATTTCTATTAATCGTGAAGTACAAATAGCTAACTATCGGGAAGAGAGTCCGGATTCCGGTCTCTGATGACAATCGGTGTCCACCACAATGGGTCATGCCAGCACTGTATATGGCCTCTCTCGGCATGTGGTCTCTAATCCCAATAAGTTAACTTTTTTGGTTTTATTTTTATCTAGGTCCAATTACGATCTATAGCAACAGATAAGAAATTAGGTGCAGGGCCTTAACTAATTATGTCACAATCAACAAAAATCCTAAGTCTAAGGGCTAAATCCTCGAGAATCAAAAGAAAATAAAAGTGATAAAATAAACACAAAAAAGTCGCGGTGAGGTCCCTTGAGTATACCGGTACTCAGCGAAACAGACCTCGAAGTGTCTAAGTGTCCAAATAAATGTCCAAGTCCTATAGTTATTACAATAATCGAATGTTTTGCAAAAGTAAAATAATCTTTGAGCTATAACTACTCTCTAGCTCCTCTAGTCCTCCTCCGGTACATGTTCCTCCACTAGGAAGTCGAAACATCCCTTGGGCAGTTCCTCGCACAAAAAGCGAAACAGAAAGGTGTTAGAAAATAGTTATATCGAATATAAGCAAAAAATGGACAAAAGTGAAAAATGACTACTAAGCCGTGCTCCTCAACAATGACGCCATTCTGAAGACACGCCCGGCCACTCAGGTTAAGTAAGCAAGTAAAAAAGGATCGTTGTGACCCGAATCACCGAGTGTAATCAACGAGAAGAAATAAATCACTCAGAAAGAATATCAAACGATCAACACATGTAAGCGATTCGCTATTTTATTTACCTGGTATAGCCACCAGGGTCGAACACAAGGAGCACGAATATAATACGAAGTAGTCAAATTTCTCAAAATAAAATAATTTTAGTGGTTTTTGATCTTGCAAAATTTTAATTTTTAATAAGAAAACAAAATCAATAAAAATAAGAGAAAATAAGTACAAAGATATTTTTTTGATTTTTCTAAATAACTAAAAACACTCAGAAAATCCAGATAAAAATATTTTTGGGTTTTCTTGATTTTAAAGTGTTTTTGGTAATTTTTGGGGGGTTTTTCAAATGTCTTTTTAATTTTATAAAAACCGAAAAGTGCTAAAAAATGCAATAGTGCACAACCAAGACTAAATTGCAAATTTAAGATATTTAAAATGCCCTAAAGTCCTGGATAGAATATTTATGATAAAAAATGAATTAAAACTTACAAACTCGAACTGAAAATGGAATTTTTAGTGTTTTCTTTGATTTTATATGATTTTTATAATATTTTAGGTGTTTTATGATTTTTAGGGTTTTTATAAGGGGTTTTCAAACAAAATTAATACTGGAAATAAAATAAAAAAGGCATATACAAGAATTTTTATAGAATTTTTAGAGTATTTTTTGAATTTTTATGAGTTTTCTAAGGCAAACAGGGATGTTTTTGAAGGTTTCTGAATTTTTAAAAATAAGAAATGTAAATAAAACAATCCAAGAAAATCACAAAAATATTACACACTAATAGGATTTAATAGTATTTTTAGGTAATTTTTTAATTAGTTCACTATTTATTAAGTTTAAAATACAATGTGTATTTAGGTACAGTTTACATGGACCTATTCTTAAATATTTTAAGTTTCAGGACCCACTGGATAACACAATATAAAACTTCAAGGCTCAATATGCAAATAATCCAATCAAAACGTGTACTACGCGTGAACCAAATTCACAGGGGCATACTTGCTAATTTAAAAACTTAACATTCAAATCCTAACACCCTAAAGGTTTAGGGTATAAATGCAAATAATCCAATGAACACGTGGTAGCGTACGTGACACAAACTTGGCAGGACTAAAATGCAATTACGAAAAGATATAAGGGTCCAACCGCAAATTATCCAAAACAAAATAAACTACGACATATATTTATAGAATTAAAAAGCAAATACAAAATAGAAAGGGATCTAAGTGAAATTTACCCCTTATTAAGCTTCATCCAACGGTGAGGGTCTTTCTACTTAAGATCGACGATGAGGATTTGGGGATAACCCTTCGGCGATGGATGGCTCTGGCACGATTCTCAGATGGATCCAACGATCCAGATCCCTCGTTCTTGAACGGTGGAGATTAGAACTGGGAGGGGGCCGAATCCAACGGACGGGAAGATGTCTGGACAAATGGATGAAGAACTCGCCTCCAGCGAGTTTCGATCGGCAAACACGAGCTGGTCCGACGTGCTTCGTCACTGCTCTAATGGATGAAAGGATGCTGATGGCAGTTCACAGCGGTGGAGGTGCTCAGAAGGGTCCAAGACCACTAAGAAGGTCCTGGCGAGGCATGGAAAGTTGGAGCGACCTGGGGCTATCGTGCTTCTTTGATTCAACCTCCAAATGAGGTACTTTTGACGCTCTTTCATGCGTAGCTGAACAAAGAGTCGAGGGAAAAATGCCCTGACCTGTTAAACCAGGAAATGGGGGGGGGGGGGAGGGTGGTGGGTCTATGCGGGGACCTCCGGCGAAGCGAGGGCATGGAGGTCCGGTGCCTCGTTCTCAGGTGAAGCGAGGTGAGTGGATGGGTTAAGGAGGCAGAGAGAAGTCTGGTGAAGGTGGGTGGCTGCTCGGAATAACAAGAAGGAGCTCCGGCCAAGGAGACCGGAGCTGGATATGGTGGCTCGATTGATTTCCTTCGAACGTGAAAATATCCTAAAAATCTACGTTACCTGGTGGATGTAGTCATTTGGTTGAAGGTCAGAGACCTTCGGGGATCATGGCCTCGATGGGTCGATGGTCCAAGCGGCTGAGCTCCTTGCGGCAGAGCGAGACAACAGAGTCACCGAATCTAGGCTGCTTGCTTCCAAATCCTCTCTTTGCAACGCCCTCACACGCTGTCACTCACGAAGGGGAATGCCGGAGCTCATCGAAGAAGGAGGGACAACTAAAATATGCTCAAAAGAAGCGGCTCCAAGAGGTTTTATATACGATAGTATTTTGAGAAAGATCGAGTGGGAGCACGCGAACCGAGGTGCGGATCACTAAAATTGGCATTGGGCGTGGATCATGGATCTACATCCTTCAAATGGGGCTTTTAATCGAATGAAATGGTGTTCGGATCGGATCGAGAAAAATCGGAGAAAATCGGAGCAAAACCAGGTCCGAGAGGAAAAGGTGAGCGGGGACCAGTTGACTTTGGTCAACGATGCTGAGGTGGACCAATCAGAAGCGGGCTAGGAAATGGACAAAATAGGCTAGAGACAAAACATGGAGATAAATAAAAAGTATTATAAATAAAATAATTAATGATTTCAAAATAAAAAATGAATAATATAATAAATGTTTATTATTTTATAAACTATTTTCTGTAATTTTTAATTATTTTATGAAAAATAAAATAATGTATATACGGTATATATATTGTATACATGTATACTACAATCTATGTATTATGTACAAGTATTTTTATTTTATTATTTTAACACAAATACTTAATTTATATTTTATTTATTTACAATATAATTTTAGGAGTATAAAATAAAATTTTTTATTTTTACAAATTATTTAAGGGTAGAAAATAAATAGTGGATGTGATATGTACATATGTATTTTGTACAAAGATTTGATGATTTTATTTTTATTTTCCCTTTATTTTTCTGATTTTTATTTTATTTTATTTTTATACTATTATTAGAACTATATACAAGGGTGTAAAAGAATAAAATAATTTTGGTTTTATCATAAATAAATATGTAAATAATATGTACAATTATAGGTGACATATACAATACATAGTAGACCCTATTTCTCTCTAATTATTTTATTTTGCAATCAGGTCAAGTCTTGACCTTCTCTTAGGGTTTGGGTCACTATGTATTTATTCTAAATACATCATTCCTTTTCCTTTTCCTTTATTATTTATTTTTGTAAAAACACATGCTAATTATGCAATATTAACAAGAGCATGCAGAAAGGTAAATTATTATATTTATAGATATTTACTGGGTATTTTGCTAAAAAGAAAAGCTAAATAAAAAAATAAGGAATGAGAATCATGGATTCATCACCATGCATTTTGCATGTAGGCCCTAGATCTTTCTGTATTTTGATTTGGCCCTGATTTTTTTATTACCTTTATACTTTTTTATTAAAATTTCAGCAATGCCCCTGGCTTTTATTTAAATTACATATATACCCTTGCTAGTACATGAGTTTTTATATCTTTGTTGCATTTATTTAATATAGCTATTATGCTCCAAAAATCACCAAAAAATACTTGTAGGTTCCTGATTGCTTCTAGTGCTATGTCATATTTTTATTTTTACAATTTAAGACTTTTTAATATTTATCAACAATCATTTAGAGAACATTTATTCTCTATTTGACTTAAAAAATCCATAAAAATATAAAAACATTTTAAAAAATTCCCAAAAAATATATTTTGTTTATTTAAGCATTTTTAAACTTCAGACTAAAAATATAAAAAATAGGTAAAGAAAACTCTTAAAAATTGAAAACACCAAAATCCTTTATAAAAATCTACAAAATTTCTAACAATTCCAAAAATATTGTTTCCTATTTTTTGTTTTTCTTTAAATTATATCTATATATTAAAATTGATTTGAAGAATTTTGGATATAATTTTCTATTTTTGATCTTCATTTCTATTTTGGTTATTTATTTTATCCCTATTTTGGAGTTTTTTTACTTTAACAATCCATATAAATTAGCAAAATTATTTAAAAAATCATAAAATAGTAAAATATTCTTTAAAAGTCCAAAAAATATTTAATTCTATAATTTTTAGTTTTTTAGTTATATTTATATCTCTATTATCCATTATTGTATATATAGTCTTATATATCATATATTATATATTTAAAAAGAAAAAGAATTAAAAATCTAAAAATATAAAAATAAATATAAAACTAAAAAAGATATAAAAAATAAAAATAAAATAAAAAAATTAAATTAAAACCCACATAAAAAATAGACAAGGAAGCTCGCACATCATTTTTGTGCATTTCATTACCCGATCTATCAGTTTTGCTCCCTGTGTTCAACACTCTACATACTTGCACTATACACACATTTTATAGACTTAAATAAAATAAATTTTAACTCCACATATTATTTTCATTTGTTGATTATTATTATAGGTTAATTGTTGAACGAGGTTCTCGTCGGTCACTTCGTCGGCCGTGTTTCTGCCTTGTGTAGAACGCACGACTGATAGAATTCCCGACTTTTCAAATGGCATCATTGTCGGGGAGCAACAATGCATAGATTGGTTTTATTCGATTGTGTTTTATTTATCTCTTTTGTCCATATTTTTGCTTTATTTATTTTCTGATTTATTTGATATAATGTTGAATTATCTAATCACTTCTCTTTGTTGATTTTGTTGTAAGGTACCGCGGATCGAGGGAGGCTCTTCTAGGAGCCTATGCACCCACGTGAAGCCACACCTGCTTTTTGACCTAGCTATCAGAAGGGAGCACCAAAGGAGACTTGGAGGATTTTTGAAAACATTTCCACTTAGCATCTTTATTTCATTCATTTATTGTGTAATTTGAAGTGAGTAAGTGAGAGAGAGAGAGAGACTGCATTAATTGTAATAATTCAGGACACTCTCAATACACTTCACATTTCACGAGGTCTAGTGGCCGAGGGATTGTTCCCTTGGGGGCCTCATCGGTTTTCTCGTGTTTTTATCACCTTTCTTTTATTTTATTTCATGATTTTTGTTTTCTTTATTTTGTGTGATTAAGCCCTAGCATAGGATGGCTTGTCGATAGTCTTAAGGTCATACATCTAATATCATTGCATGTACCTATAGTCTCGTTTGGACTTAGACAAAGTTAATAGTTAATTATTTGGATTTGAGACCGCGTGCCGAGAGAGGTCGTATACAACGCTTTCAGGACCCATTGTGACAGGAACCGATCGGTATCGAAGATCAGACCTTGGTCTCATTTCTGAGTAGTTAACATTTTATGCTTCATGTTAATAACAATTCATGCACTTAGGGTGATTTCATCGGTTGCATTTACATATATATAGTTTTCAATTCTGCTTAGCATCCTCGTATGAAGAGAGCTGGAGGCAAGGTGAGCATTTCTCTTTAACGTTCATCATCGTTTTCACTTGCATTGCCTTTTCGACTCTCTCCCTCTGATTTTGATCATTTAGGAGCTAAAAGGAATTGACTCCTTGTTAGGCACGTGCATTTATCATTAAAAAAACAAAGAGATGACCACAAAATTGGGATTTTTAAAATTACTTGACCCTAAAATAAACCAAAAAGGAAAATCATTATCTTGGGGAGAATAATCCCTCATTGTATTAGTTTTAGATTGCTCATGTACACACTAAAGACTAGTGCCCATATCCCTTAAGCCTTCCTAAGTGTTTATACAACTTTGTCTTCTCATCTAACTCTAAAAATTGACAAGATAAAAAGACCGCACTTTTACGGTCCTCACTGTGTTGAGTAGGTGAACTGAGGGGTTGTGTTTGTTTTGTGTGAGTTTATTTGTGATTGTTTGTGTGCACACTCGATCATCACTACGTATTTGCGCCTTTCTTCTCACATCTCTTGATTTGACCATCGTGCTCTCCCAATCATTTTCCTTTTGTTTCAAGATGACAAATTGCAGCGTTTTTTTATCCGGACTTTGTGGATCCTTCGTACATTCCAGCCAGTCCACCTCTATTTTTCCAGGAGGATTTTGCTCCTGATTTTTGTACATATTTGCCTCAACCATAGTTTCAGACCTCATATTTTTACCCACCACCACCACCCTCACACTGCCCTCTATCTCATCCACCCGAGACTGATCTGTTGGAGTCACCTTTCATGGAGTCCCCACTTGAGACCTTGACTCGATTAATGGGGCATATGAATTCGAAGATTAACGATCTCACTTGTTTGAATAAGAGCCACAATGCCACTCCACTATTTGAGGATTGGGATTCATTCAAGGACACCCATGAAAGCTTGCAATGCTCAAAATACAAAAAAATGAGAAAAATTTTAAAATACAAAAAGATTTCAGGAGACACATGGTTGGTTCATTTTGTTAGGAGAGGACCCCAATGCCAGATCATTTACCCACACATCCATTCACACCTTGTCCCACCTTTGACCCTGAGGGCGACACTGTACAGACTGCTCTTAGTCATCCTTAGGTATATGTTGATTCCGATCTCCTCCCTTGTATGGAGGAGATCCAAAAATTCACAAAAGTATTGACTGAACCTGAAGCGGTGGTAGTTATTCATGAGATCATTGATGCCTCACTTCATCAGGCCATGGCCCATTTATCTGCACCTCAACCCAAGAAGAGAAAGGGAGGAGCAGACCTGAGCATCATATCTTGACCATGGCCACTGCCTACGCCATCACTCACCGTCTTTTTCTAGGAAAAGGAACACTACTACACCATTCATTAGATGCACCATTTCTGACTTTTCAAGTGATCACACTCTCCTTAATGACGGTGCTTCAATTAGCACAATACCCTTCTCACTGGTATAGCCTTTTCACTTAGGGCTCTCAAGAAAATCAAGATGATCGTTTAGTTTGCTGATGAATCTATCAAGATGCTGAAGGATATTTTAGAGAACGCTGTCATTTGGATTCAGGGAATGAGATATACTGTCAATTTTGTTGTATTGCCCATGGAGACCTCCGCTGGGGCGCACTCTCCAATCATCTTGGGACGACCCTTTTGCACCTCTGTGAGAGTTGTTATTGATTATGGATCGTGAGAGAATCGCTTCCACCATGATGACGTGAGCGGCGTGGTCATTACTACACCTACCAACGACTAGAGACCTGCATTTGATGTGACTACACCTATCTTAGCTGACCCCAAGGCCTATGACCTTGATGAGACTATCAGAGATTTTTGCTGCATGTTGGATTCTACCGAGGCCCGAGAATTCCTCTCCAAGGAGGAAGTCTCAAAAATCATAGACCTTAGAGTTTACTCTTTTGTTACTTGGCAGTGCATTGATGACATCTGCGGGATTTACAAGATTAACACCTTTGAGCAGAGGGCAGACATTTACGAGATTGAAGAGGCTGAATTTGATTTGATTGCTTTTATCAATGAATTCATGCCTTTCAATGAGAATGATGATCCGGTAGAGATCTCGTAGGACGAACTTGACTTTACTTCTTCCGATGATGAATTCATCCCTTTTCACTTCGATATCTGCAAGCCTTCACTGGACGAACCTGACTTGACTACTTCCATAGATGAGTTCATCCCATTTCATTTTGATGATGACCTAGTGGAGACACCCAAGGCCGGACTTGCCCACACTTCTTCCACTGATCGTCTGTGCCTTCTCACCCTAGGACCACTGAGGATACCTTCTAGGTCGACCATGATCGATTTGTGTCATCTGAGGACCCTGATGTCGACCTACACCTTATCAAATCCATTCCTCAACGGTCTCGCAAGAAGGTTCGCTTTCTACCTTCTTGACCTCTGTATATCCATCCTCTTGTATATTCGCTTCATTTTCCTCCGTCCATCCAATGTATCGCTCATCTACCCCATTTTTTGTGTTCCTTTATTGGGATGTACTTTATCCTAAGTATATGGGGTGGATGAGGTGAGTGTTCTTTATTCGTTTCGTTTCATCATTCTTGTCGTTGCCTATTCTTAGGGCTCTTTTACCCAAAGTATAGGGGGAGTGATGTTAAGTATATATATGTATAAATAAAAAACCCTATATGATATTGGGATTATTATTATTTATTAATATTAGGATTATTATATATTTATTAATATTGGATTATTATTTTTATTACCTTAAATACATTTTAAAACCCTTAAAAAATAAAAAAGGTCTATCCTTATTTGTATTTTCTGAATTTTATATATTTATTATATATATCATATATAGTACTTATATTATACATATTATTACATATAGGTATATATACTTATTATATATATTCTATAAAGAAAAAGAAATTCAAAATCAGAAAAAGAAAATGAAAATCAAAATTATACAATTAAAAACAAAAAATATAAAGAAATGAAATTAATAAAAATTAAATATAATTTAAAACCCACTAAATTTAGAAAGAAGAAAAAGTACAAAAATATTTATTGTTTATTTTTAGACAATAAATACTTCTATCCACGTATTTGCTCTTTATGGTTCGACACTCCACATTTATTCACCATAGACATATTTTGTAGAGTTAAAATAAAAATAAATTTCGACTCAAACATTTGCATTGATTATTCATACATCATCGATTGATTGTTGATTGACACGCTTTGATCAGGTGTTGAGTGATGTCAGAACGGTCGATACAACTATTGTCGGATCCCGCTTGTCAGACACTGCAAGCCCTCAAAGACCAGATGTTAGACACTTCAATTATCAATGTTCATCAGTGCCCCACCCATCTTTTCTGGATGATCTATGACTCATTTATCATCGATTTTTCTCACAAACCTTGATCGGTTGCATCCTAAAACACACCTAATGCCTTGATACATCGAACAATCATCAGATCGATCAAAAAGTCTAACGCAACTACCTTCCCTCACTCTGCTTTAAAACCATCTTCTCCCCCTTTGATTCGAAGTTAATCCCTCTGAACCAACCTTTGACCCCTTGGAGCGACACTTGGAGTGATCCTTCAAGACAGAGAGTGATCCCCATCGAACCACAATGAGGAGGAAGAGCATTTGAAGAGATTCAACCTCACTGAAGCAAGCTCCGGCAAACATCTACTCCTCGACATTCCAGGTCAGGCGACCTTCTATTTTCTGTTATTTTATCTATGCATTTGCATTCCTAGTGTAGTTGCGTAGTTAGTTTCTACTGGTTGCGTCTAATTTCTCAAAAATCCCAAAAGAATCATACACTGGAGCTTGAAGCTTCATCTTTGTTCATCCTGCATCCCTAATATTCTGACCCTCATGACCACCTCATCACCTTCCCGACCACTTCTCCATCGTCCAGATAACCTTCTTCCACCCTGAACTTGCTAAGTTCATGATCATCGGGTCTCTTCCTCCACTACTTATCGTAGACCCTTGCCTCACTTCATCAGCCATCTATTCCACTCCAAACGAGGTCAAGGTAGTTTCCCCTCACCCTCTGACTCTTTTCGTGCAGGTTACAACATGAGAGAACTCCATCTGAGGGGTTCCAGGTCTAGGAAAAGCTTCTCTATGTGCAACACTCGAATCAACTCTCTAGACCTCCATTACTAAGGTTTGGATGCTTTTGAACCTCTTGCAGCTTTGAGCTACTCGCATGAATCCATAGAGCCCCTTTGCAGTGAATATCATCATTGGAGCAAAGAGGTCTAGCCGGAGGAAGCTCGCCATGAAAAAGCTTCTTCCTTGTTCTTCCAACGCCTCTCCCTATCATCCGATCAAGCACCTCTTCCAGGTGCTACGATTGCCGTTGGATGCGAGCTTCAACCACCGGTTGATCCATTAGCTGGATCTAATCAGATTCGTCCAGTCGCAAAGCATTACATGAGCATCTGAGTCATCCAAGATTAAAGTGATCAAGATACACTATTGATGAGCGTGCACGTTTGGGTGTAACTTGCATATTTCGCCCCCATTTTTGTATTTCTTATTAGTACCCAAACTTTCATCTTTAGTGTATTAATATTTGTAATATTTGCACTAAAGACCCAAGCTTTCATCGATTTGCATTAGGTCCTCTGCTAGATCACCTCGCATGGCTTTACACATGAGGCGTCTGGACATTTTACACCCAGGTCTCTTTATTTCAATTTAGTCCCATAGTTTGTTTAATCAGTGTATTATTTTAGGATAAATTTGCATGCACAGACCTTGAGTTTATTTTATTTGTATTTATACCCCTATCAGGTGTATATTATATTTTATTACACGAATATTGCATGTATGCCCCTGAACTTTACAAATGTGTTATTAAATGTTATATAACTTATTAGAATTTGCAAATAGGTCCCTATATTACTATTTATTTTTGTCTATTTTTTAATTTTCAAAATATCTGCATCAAAAAATTATAGGAAAATTCTATAAAGTGCCTAAAACTCTATTCATCATCTCAATATATTAATCTTAGCAAAATCCCTAAGTAAAATATCCGATAAATATCCATAAAATAAATAAATTAATAAAATAACTCTTGTAAATAAAATACACTAATTATTATATATTATATTGTACAAAATAAATTAATAATAAAAAGCCGTAAAATAAAGGAGTTTTTCACCTGTAAATAGCCCAAACTTCATGTATTTTTTATCATTTAATATCAATTCCTTTCGACCAATTCTTTCACTGATTTGTTTATAAAAAATGTATATAAAAAATACAAAAATACAACGTAAATTTTACCGTAAATATATACTCCTAGATCCTAAAGAGAAAAAGCCGTAAAGCCCAACTTCCCGGCCAAATTCCCGCTTCGTATGAATTCTAAATTAACAAAACTCACTTTTAAAGTTTAAGTTAGAAAATTATCTATCCAATGAAAGTGATTTCATTAAAATCGGAGCTCGTTTGCAAAATAATTGTTTTACGACCTAAGTGTACATTGTATATATTGTAATTATTTTTTCTTTCTTCTCTTTTTATTTTCTTTTTCTCAATAACTAAAACTCTAAAAAATCATTTTTGTATTTTGTTTATTTCTAATATTTTATTTTATTTTTATTTCATAAATATTTTTTTTAAAATATAAAAAATAGAAAAGTAAAAAAACCATGTACATATTGTTTGTTTTATTTTATAAATTCTCCACTCTCTTTTCTCTTTATTTTATTTTATTTTAGTAACCAACTTTTAATTTCTTTTAATTTTTTATTTTTCTTTCTCTACTCTAACTTCTCATTCTACCACCAACTCCCATTCAACTCCATTTTCTTCATCTAACCCCCCATTCAACATCATTTCTTCCACCATTTTTTAAACCTCCATCCCCTTTCTCTTTTTATTCTTCTCTTCATCCTCATTTTCCCCATCCACCATTCTTGTAGAAAAAGGAGAGAGCTCATCGAATCGATCGATGACAGTGTTCCACCACGATACGAGATGACGACCTCCTTTTAGGTGAGATCCACGGAGCTCCGCTTCACGTCGCAGTTTCCTCCGGGTCACTGCGCAGCTTCGCATGCTCTACCACATGCTCGAGGCCACAACATGCATAGCTGCTCTGCCTTCCGACGAAGATTAAGGTAAGTTTTCCCTTCTCATTTTCCTTGGTATTTTGTTTTGTCATACAATTTTTTCCCTTTTTGTTTCACCACACAATCAATTTTATATCATACCACCACATCATCATCCTCATTCATTCCCATCATCACTGCATCAAATCATCTAATGTTCATCTTCATTGTTTTGTTTATTTCCAGTTAAAAAAATTTAAAAAAAAGTTAAAATCACAATACAACAAAATCAAAAAAAATAAAAAAAAATAACAGAGGGGAAGCAACAGCCGCTCCGCCGCCCACCCCCCTTCCAGCCACCATCGCGTGACGGCTGCCTCCTCTAGGCCGCACTTCCGCGCGTAGCCATGCTGCCCAGCTTACCACTGCCAGCCACTTCCTTCTTCCCCTCGACCGTCTGTGGCCCTCCCACCTACGACGCCCTACCTCTATCCTCCTCCAGCCACCACTAGACTCCAGCCTTCGTGCTCCTGCAGGCGCGGCGCCCGTCCAGCCGGCCTCCACCGCCACTACATACGTCCGCCTGCAGCGCGGCAGCCACCGTCGTCCTTCTCCCCATCGAGCCCTAACTGCAAGGAAGGAGAATGCCTTGTTTTTTTATTTGTGAAAATTACACTTTATTTCCCGTATGTTTTTGTAAATCCAAAAGTGCCCTTGAACACAGTTGTGTTGTTTAATTTTGAATTCTGAATTGCATGGATACCTCTATGTTTGCACGTTAATTTAGACATCTATTATGCATAATTTATTTTAATGAAAAATGTCATGTTGAACAACTAATTCTCTATCATTTGGCTATTCATTTGGAATTTTGTGAGCTTTAGGTAATTAGCCAAAATTGTTTTAATGAAATATTACATATTTTATCCACTGTGAGATCATAAATTCATATTTAATTCATGATTAATCCAAAAATTCCTCAAAAATAAAAAATGATGCCTTGAATCGTGCTTTAATTATTATCTAAATTTCGTTCAAATTGGATTTGTCCTGTACGTTAAATTGTAGAGTGATTTTAGTAAATAATTTTTATTTAAATCCACACATATTATTTTTGTGAAATTCAACTCTTCTGGATTGCATATTAAAATACCTTATTGAGATAATTCTCTCTCTAGCCAAATTGATAATGTGTACTTATTAGGAATTAAATACTCATTGGCAGTCTAATTTCATTAAAAATTAATAAAAATCACTTATTGTCAAAAAATTCCAAAAATAATACTATAGCCTCATTCCATCATGTTTAAATTTCATTAAAATTTTCATAATTTTTGCATTCTGTTTGTATGAAAAATTACGTGAAAATCATAAAAAGTATGCATTTTTCGTTATTGCATTTTAACCCTTAAAAATAAAAAAATGTGTTTTGCATTCAAAACTAGATTAGGTTTGAAGAAAAAAAATATAATTTAGAAAAATTAGATTAATTTCATATTAAAATTAATTCATCCAAGTTTTGTGTTTTCTTAACTTAATTCAACCGCATTTTGCATTCACATTGATTTTTGCATATAAAAAAAATATAAAAATCCGCATTGGAAACCTAGACCTAAGAGTTCTAAACTAATCGAAAGTTGTTCCTTTGCATCCCTGTGTTCGATCCTGAACTTACCCAGGTTATAAATTTAAGCTGAGACTCCTCGCAGAGATCTTTTCTCAGTTCTGATTAATTGACCGAGTGTTGTGCTACAACGAGTACCGATTAATATACCCACTCAAGCAAACTTCATTAGATGGCGTCGTTGTTGAGGAGGCAAATAACTTAGGGATTAATTTAGAAAATTAGATTTAGATTCTCTCTCTCTGGAGTAGTCTGACCCCCGAGCCACCTTACAATTAATCCATTTTTTCTTCCTCTCGATTAATTTTCTGCTCATTTTTGTATATATTTTGTTGTTTATCTCTCTAATATAAATTCTTTTTCTTTGCGAGGGCCCAGTGAACTTGGAGTGCATTGGAGGTCGACGGACGTTACGCGTATCGACTGTTGAAGATCAAGGAAATTTCAATTTATTTTTGAGAGCATTTTCATTTTTGTAAATTTTTATAACTATTATGTTGTAATAATTTAGGTAATTTGCTTTTTACAGCGGTTCTTAGAGCATTTTTACTAGATTATTTTTATTGCTTGTGCTCGTAATCTTTAGGACCACACATCACATTTAACAAGACACACTTAGACCACAGAGCTATTAGTCCAAATTAAATTGTTCATTATAGAAACAGTTTTCTCGTTTCCATCTCATATAGTATACAATTTCAATTTTACGTTGCATCCCGCATGTAAAGCATGAGGATCACTGTAAGTCTTCTGAACTGGATATGAATAATTGATTTCGCTATTTGCATTGATTTTTCTCAACTCCCTTTCCCTTGGTTTTGAAACTTAGGTTAAAAATAAATCGGGACTGGTCGTTAGACACGCCGTGTTTGGTGGATTAATTAAGTGATAACCGAACTTAAAATCAGGAATGCTAATTAGAGTTGACAAAAAAATTGACTAAAATAATACTCATTATTGGGAGAGCAAAACCCTCACTGTACACTTGTGCTATTGTGATTGTTGAGAGGTGAGGACGTATCCCTAGGATAATGCCCAAAACCTACTTTTAAGCCTTGTGTAATTAGACGTATATCTTGATTTATCGTCTAAATAAAATTGAAAAGATAAACAGTTGGACTCTTGTGACCATCACAATGTTGAGTAGGTGAACCCATGATTTGTTCTTGTGTTTGTCTGTTTTGTGTGTTATTTGGTGCACTTGCACACTTTCTTCCTCGATCCGCTTCATTCTCCCATCTCTCTTTGAAGATGTCAGAATATTGGTCATCAATGTAGGTCACTCTTCTTCGACCATATTCCGATCATCTCCACCCTCTTATTCTTCATACCCACACCCCGATCGTGAAGTCAGAACTCCGACTGACTTCCCCACTTCTTCGTACTTCTCACATAACCCACAATCTTACACCCCCTGACCCACATTCATCCTAGATTTACTCACCATATTCTCATCCACTTGTTGGGATTAAGGAACAAATCGAAGAGCAAGCCACTGCTGAGATAAATGATTGGCAGAATCACTTGAATGTAATCATCACACCCCCATGCTTAAATCTTACTAGTCTCAAGCAAGAATACGATAAATAATAAATGAAGTTTGAGGGAAATAATCAAGATGGACTTGGTGAGGGTTTGCAGCAGACACACCCATAAAGTCTTGAGTTTTCAGCTCCCAACTATACAAATACACAAACTTTAGTAGATTCGACCCTTGGATTAAGGATTTGTTCGAATTATCGACTTGACTTGAGTTTGTAGTATCAACAGCCTCTCAGTTCCGACAAAATCAAAATGGTTTTAGAAAGTCGATCAAGTCAGATCATTCTAATCAACAAGTATTCTGTTTGACCTTGAGTGGTTATAAATGATGTTCGTGATGTTTTAGCTTTCGTGAGTCAAGAGAATGAGTTGACAACATAATCCATCAAGGTATCGAATGATTCCCTACACATATAGTCTCAATCCTCACCTGAATTCAGGCATATTCTCTTTTCACCCAAGTACGTCAGCATAAAAAAATAGGTCATAATTCATATGGAGAATGTGACTTAATTTTCGGGGTTTTCTGTAGACTGCTTTGGTCTGTTGATCTCATTCTTTTCCTTTTCCAGAGCATAACCCTGGGCCTCTTTGGGCATCTTTTAAGAAATTAAGTAGCATCATTGGGCTGCTACCACAGCTTGTTGGTGGAGAAGGATTATTTGGTGGTCTTCTTTCATTGCTTTTGCTTCACACATCTTTGCATGATTAGTGGTTTTTGACATTATTTTGTATTGTGAGATGCCTTTTTGTGGTGTTTTTGCTTTGGGTTTGACATCAAAGGTAGTATCGGCTTAATATTGACTTTGGAGGCACGATACTGTCTTATTTGCTGACACACTTAGACTAGAGAGATCATGCTGCTCCTGAGTCAAGTTCCTTCACTGACTATAGACGAGGTTCAAGCAATGGCACAACCAAGAGGACACCTCCTCACCTAAACTAGATTTTAATTGTATCTCGTAAAATAAACTCTAATCATGCTATGTGGAATGTGCAACTGCTTAATATCCACTGAAGAGTTTAAGAGTGCTACTAGTTGCTTAGGTGATCTAGTTAGATACAAAAGTTCACTCACTAGTAAAGTTAGTGGATCTAAGAGAATAAAGTCCATATGGACCTGAAGAAAGCTTAAAAACTAATGCCCAGTGAAATTTTGATGGAATTAAGTGGATTAGGGTCAACTCAGTTTCAGTCTATGATCTATGCAATGAAGAGATGATTTCTCAAAAATAGGATAAAAATGGGAAGGAAGGACATGTTTTTGGTAGTTTTTGAAAATATTTTTGCTGATACTTTTTTGGAAAAATATTTTGAGGGAATTTTGCAAATTTTGTATTTGATTTTTTTTGTATGCAAATATTTTTTTGAGAAAATATTTTTGAGATAAATATGCAATTTTGAAAAATATGCAGACACCCCCATACTTATCAGAAACCATGTCCTCATGGTGAAAAAAATAATAAGAGGACCAAATGATCAAGGGAGTGTAATGATGCAGGAATAGTTAATAATGTTTTTGTTTTGTTTGTTTTTATTTTTTATAATTTTCATTATTTTTCTATTGTTTATGGATTTGTAATTTTCAAAAGGCTACTCCCATACTTATTTAATGCCAAGAAGAAGAAAAAAAATGAAATTAATATACAGAGAAAAGAAACATACCTATGGGTGTAGACCCACAAAATGCTGTTGGCTTAGCGTCCCACTCGACAATTCGGCTTTTCAAGAGTATCCGGTATTATGTATGAGTGCAGAAGCCGTGTTCAGAAAACCCCAATGAAACCATTGGTTCGACATGAATATCCTGACCAAGATGTGGGAGTATGGTTGATGGGTTTGATAGATGTGCGTTATCATTAACATGGTGAAGAAAGTAATTGGTTGGTGAGCAGGAATGAGAGAAGAAGCTGTCTCATCTTCGACTAGATGTAGTGGAGGAGGAATGAGTGAACCAGTGATGGGTTCATAGACCATAAGTTGGTATGATGGGTTGAAGTCAAACTCTAAGTGACCAACAATTGTTTCTTCCATCAAAGAAGGTCGAATGGCTATAAACATGTGGTCCTCCAACATATATTGTGATAAATCATCATTTTCCCTCAAATAATCATCATGGCTATCTTCAGTAGCATCTATTGTGAATTTCATTTCAATTCTCTGCTTGACCATGAGGGTGATTCCCTCCTAGAAATATGATTCAGGTATTCAAAGTCCAGGAGCAGAGGAGTGTTGGCCATTGAATTAGGAGGCACGACAATAGTGGTCGGATTTGGCAAAGGTTGTATCGCAGGAATGATTGGATGATTGTCTTCGAATGTTTTGAGTAGTTCCTCGATTTCATTACAAAAAGGATCAGAGGATAAAAAATCATTCTGATCAGATTCTGACTCAGTTGTAGAAGATGTATTCTTATAGTCATCGACCGAATTGAGTGGATCTTCTTTCTCAATGGTGAAGGTAATGGAGTTTGAGATCTCATCTTTGAGAATGTCATCATAAAAGATCTTCAACACATAATCATATGTTGGTTGGAAGGGAGTTTCAATGCATGAAGAAGTCAATTCATTGTCTAATATGTCCTCAGATTCAAACTCTAAGTTTGCAACTTTCCCATTAATCATAAAATCACATCCACAATTAACGTCAAATGGCAAATCTTCTTCGATTTCTTCGCTGGAGTCAATATCAACTCTATCCTCAAATTCAACTATTATCTCAGATCAATCGATATCATTAGTAGACTGAGGTTCATAACTTTCAAAAAAGTCAGAGAAAAGATCGATGCCATCATCAATACTTGTATCCATCAAGAGTGGGTTGTGATCGAGTTGTGTTAGGGTATGATCTCAATTTCAAAAATGTCTTTATTATACTCATCAAAATCATTCTGATCACCATGATACATGAATGTTGAAATTATATCACATTCTTCCTCAATTTCATCCATAGAGTCATATTCCATAATACACCCATCAATATCACAAAATGAAGTTTCATGCTCAAAGTGTTCGAGTCTTTCCAAGAGACAAGATTCATCTATTAAATCACTGGGCATCTCAATTAATACATGATCTGACACAGGAGGAGCGAATATTGGGACACGAAGATGGCATTATTTCATCAATAAATTCTTTTTCTATACATCTCACATCTAGTTCATCAAAAGGAAGTATCATTGTTTGGTTCACTGACATTGGGACCCATTTTTCTTCTTCCCTTGAGTGTATAAAATCCTCAATTTTCTTTTCTTGATGTTTCCTAAAATATTATTGAGCTATATTACATTCATCCGTCAAACTATTTGGCCTATTCATTAAGTGAGCATGAATTTCCAAAAGTTTTTTACTGACATTCTCATGCATCCTATTACACTCATCCATAAGTGCTCCCTGATTTTGTTGGATTTGGATAACTAATTCATGGAGAGTATGTTGAGAGTCACGTTCATGGGTCGGTGATTGGGGTAAGGAGATTGAGTGATTTCTTAAAGAATCGTAGATTAGCCCATTATTCGAAATGGATGAGTGTTCTGCGCATGAAAGTGGCTTGGTAGAGACAAAGGAAGGGCATGCAGGAGAAGGTGATGCAAGAAATTCCTCTAATATAGGGTCATCATGGGTTGGTTTTGACATTTGATCAGATGACTCATTCTTTTTGTGTCCCCGATCTTCTTGATATTTTTGCACTAGATGCATCATTTCATCAATCTCATGCTCAATCAGTAATAAAATAGGTGGATCAATTGGTCGAGAAGATCATTTCCTATCCTCCAAATAAGTCAATACAATAGCCCGATTCAGCTTTGTTTTCTCGTGCATCTCATTCAGCATAACTTGAATTTTTTCCATGAATAAAGATTCTCAAGTACATACAAGTCCACAACAGATAAACACAGAACAATTTGTTGATTCACCAGCTCCACACAAATCACCGCTTATGTGGTTATCTTTTCAGTTTTATATTGCCCCACAAACCTCATTCTCACCTCGAGTTGGGACCGGACAACAATTGACCTATATACATCCTGACTTGACCTTAGGGTATAACATGATCGACCACACAAATTGAATGGAGAAGCCTACACTACATGATCTTCCTGAATTGATCGACCTTACTGATCAAGCCCACATTGACATGCCTTCATACCACCCAGAGCTGACATATACATGGGATTGGATTCCTACGACCAATTTCCATACACCCTGTCTACTGACTCCACCTTATGAGGATCCGACCAACATCTTCCATACAGATGAGCCATACTCAACCCAGCATCACACACCCGAGTCAAGGTGTGTTGAGTATAAGATCCTGAGTTTTCAGCAGTATCCTCCAATTGAGCAGACTTCTCTCATAATGTGTCACAAGAACTTATAAGAGAATGACATTTCTAGACCGCCAAAGAGTCCAGGTTTGAAAGTGGATCGTGGATTTCACGGATTGAATTTTGGAAACCTGAAAGACACCAGATTGACCACATGTCATGTACAACTGGAGTCCCTTCTATCTCCCTCTTCTACTAACCACTTTCACTCCACACTAGAGTCTGTACATTCTCCTATTCCTCCTCCCCCTATCAAAAAGATCAAAAATTTTAAAAAATAAAAAAAACACCATAAAAATTGAAAATGAAAAAAACCTAAAAAAATTGGACCCTGCAGTTAGGGAAGTGATTGATAGAGAGTTGATTTTGAGCTTCCATGGCCATTGAACACTTTCCCGACCTCAAAAGATTTGTGAGAAGTAAATTGATACCTAAAAGGTCGAGCATTAAGAGGACAAGGACTGAGAGACACATAGTGTCTATGGCCACCTCTTTGGTGATAGGGAGAAAAACCAAGAGCCACATAGTGAAGCGGTTGCCTAGGTTTGATAGTGAAATCAAAGACACTACCTTCACCCATGCAAGAATCAATGATGACTCATCGATAAATATCCTACCGACCTCTGTATTCGCCAAGATCAAACTCAGATCAAGAAGGAAGACAATAGAGATCGTTCAACTAGCTGATCGGTCTATAAAACGGTCGAGAGGAACCATTTCGTCATCATTTCTTTACAAGGTGCTCTACTCCAGATAGACTTCACGGTCATTGACATTTAGCATTGAGGATAGTTCACCCAGTCTCCGATCATTCTCGAGAATCCATTCTTGGCATTGGCTAAGGCAACTATAGATTACGAGACTCGGGAGACCGACTTCACTGCATTGGGAGCACTCTGATCTCACCCAATCTTTGAGGACACATGATATTCTAAGGTAACTCGTAAAGTCGCAGATAGTCGCGGCCTTCAAGAGACGGTTGAGTCACATTTCTCTACTACACCTGAGATATCGACTACCCAGACGAAAATTGGTTTAGAGACTCCCTACACCTCCACATCACCCGCTGCTTGCATCACCACCATCGTGACAACTTCTAGAGAGGACTCACAACCAATAGCTGCCCCTGAGTCGGACACGATCATTTCTAATTTCCTTGACTATTTATATCATCCGACGCATGAGCCGAAAAATGCCAAGCCAACTGAGAACACTATGTCTTACCAGAGACGCACGCTGACCCTGCAGGAGTATTAAAATGCATATGGTGACTCATCTGATGATGAACCTCTAGTCAACACCTCACACACGCTACATCCAGGACCTACATCAAAAGAGACAACCGGGACCAATCTGACCAATCTCGATAAATCAGTTTCTCCATCTTCTAGTCGGTCATCTGGTAAGAAGAATAAGAGTATTGATTCCTCGAGGTGTTCCCCCAAACTCCTTAAGACATATCACTCCCCTCTTCCTCTTGATGCTTCATATTCTAGAAAACTGGCTAAGAAAGTTACCCTTGACATACTAGAGAAGGAATTTTCTGATGAGTCCTCATCAGGTTCAAATGAGGTGATCAATATGTGTGAGCTCAGTTCAGCCGCTCTTAAGCCATATTTGAGCAAGCAACCATGTGTAGACCCTTGTTGGACATTCCCAACCCCTCAATATTATTCCCTTGAGGACGATTCTATCTGCGACACATATGTATACTACCCACCCCTCACTCCCGCAAGAAGGTCCGTCACAAACCTTCTTGATCCTTGTATACTCTCACTCCTTCTTGTATAGATTTTTCTTTCCCTCCCCCCCATGATTTGCATCACTCGCCCCAGTTTCGTATCATTTTCATTTTGTGGCTATACTTAGGATGACTAGATCCTAAGTATAGGGTTGAGTGAACCGAGTTGCCCCATCTCTTCTTTTCATTTTCTTTTTGTACATTCTTCCCACTTTCATCGGTCCCCTAGTCTTATGTTCTATCCCATACTTAGGCTGACCAGAGCCTAAGTATAGGGGGGTTGATGCCTGTTGTATATTCTCCAACGTTCTTATATTCTTTTTCTCTTCTATTCTTTTCACCCACTTATGCTTAGTACGAGTTATGGTTTTTTATTACCTAGTGCCTTGAGGACATAACACATGTTAAGTATAGGGGGGTTTGTATATATTACATATATACTTTACCTATAGCTCATACTTTGACTTGTTTGTAATTAAAATAAAGGGGTTATGGGTAAATTTTTGTAAATAAGAGGTATAACAAAACAACTTTTCCATAAACAAAAATTTTTCAAAAAAAAACAAAAAATTGAAAATTCTCCTTTTTTCAAAAAATATATGTACATTTTTTTGAAAAAAAAGATCAACAATATTTTAGAAAAATCTCGTTAAAAAAACTTTTCAAAAAAATACTCTTTCTTTTCAAAGAAAATTCAAAAAAAACTTTTTCAAAAAAATATTTGTCCTTTCTTATTTACCTTTCTTTTTAAAAAAAAAACTTTGAAAAAAACAATAAAAACCTTTTTCAAAAAAAATCTTCTTTCTTCTTTTCCTTTCTTTTTCAAAAAAAATCACAAAAATCAAAAACACAAAAATCCTAACTAATGAGCCGATTTAGTCCCTCACACTTACACATCCACACAATTCAAGAACACTTGATTTATGAGGTCTTGAGATTTTGAGTTAACCAACCTTAGTTATTAGGGTCTTTGACTTAATTATTCACATTTCCGTAGTTTGAAAGGTTTGTGTGTTATATTGCACGCTTAGTGTCTACCTTAAGAATATGATCAACACCTCACGTACATGACTGCAATTATGATGAGATGAGTTGAAATTTCACTTGACGAACTGGCATGAGGGATTTGAGTTTGGACCTGATTTTATGATGCTCGAGGATGAGATAAAATCAATGAAGGCTTCATGAAATCTGAGTTTCGGCACCTTTGGCCAGTATGAGAACATGGTTCTTGTACGATCGCTTGACATTTACCTTTGTGCCAGGGTGTGATAAAATCTAAAAATTATTGATCAGTGTGCGCCAACTCTTGGTAAAAGTGGTAGAGCTAGCCAAAAGTAAAAAAGAAAGAATTGTTGAAAGAAAAGCTCTCACCATATAAAGTCAGATATCAAAGAGCTTCCACCAAAGATGAGCGCTCCCAACCATTTCAAAGTGTCCACTTGGACCACCGCTATTAGGACCAGGAGTCAGGCTAGCACCCAAAAAGGGCTCTACATCGTATAGTGATACAAGTCTGGGTATCGAAGGTATCTTAGATACTCAAAAGAGACACACCCCGTGTACTCCCAGGAAAACAAGTGTAGACGACTTCGAATTCTCTTGACGAACACACTGATCAACAAAAAAAATACATATGTTGAGTTAATAAGGCACCCGAGAGGATCTTTGTTCCAATGGGAGGGAGAGAAGAAATGACACCATCCTATGTCCTCCATCAACTGGCCTTCCATTTATACTTTTAAGTCTGACAACTAAAGTGACGGTGGATTGGATGCAAGAAATGGTTTATTCCCTAGTGTTGAGGATTGGGTTCTTAGGAGAGTCTCTTGGACTGGAACCTTGGGTGAAGTTGTGACTCTACTCTTGTAACTGCAGTCCACACTTAATGTCATATCCCTATTATATATGTATACATAGAGAGTCTGATGATTAGGAAAATTGGATACCTTTTGACTAGAGCTTGGTTCATCTTAGAATTTTAGGATCACTAAAATCGAGAGTTCTTCAACAGATCAAGTCTTGTATTCACATGCACAGTCAAGGGTTAATCCAACTTATTCATTCTTTATTTGCTCAAGGACTGACAAAGTTTAAGTATAAGGGGTGATGAATCTACGATTCATCATCTCAATATACTAATCTTAGCAAAATCCATGAGTAAAATATCAAATAAATGTCCACAAAATCAATAAATTAATAAAATGACTCTTGTAAATAAAATGCACTAATTATTATATATTATATTGTACAAAAAAAATTAATAATAAAAGCCGTAAAATAAAGGAGTTTTTTACCTGTAAATAGCCCAAACTTCATGTATTTTTAATAATTTAATTTCAAATCCTTTTTGGCTAATTCTTTCTCTGACTTGTTTATAAAAATGCATATAAAAATACAAAAATAAAAATAAATTTCACCATAAATAAATACTCCTAGATCCCAAAGAGAAAAAGCTGTAAAGTCCAACTTCCCAGCTAAATTCCCGCTCCGTTTGAACTCCAAATTCACCAAACTCACTTCTAAATTTTAAGTTAGAAAATTATATATGAAATGAAAGCAGTTTCATTAAAATCAGAGCTCCTTTGCAATATATGGATTTTGGGACGTAGGTGTACATTGTATATATTGTAAATATTTTTTCTTCCTTCCCTTTTTATTTTCTTTTTCTTAATTACTGAAAATCCAAAAAAATATTTTTGTATTTGATTTTATTTCTATTATTTTATTTTTATTTTGTAAATATTTTTATTAAAAAATACAAAAAATTAAAATTATAAAAGTGAAACAAATATATACATATTGTTTGTTTTATTTTATAAATTCTCCACTCTCTTTTCTTTTTATTTTATTTTATTTTTTAGTAGCCAGGTTTTAATTTCCTTTAATTTTTTATTTTTCTTTCTCTACTCTAACTTCTCATTCTACCATCAACTCCCATTCAACTCCATTTTCTTCATCTAACCTCCCATTCAACATAATTTCTTCCACCACTTTTTTTATCCCCACCTCCTTTCTCTTTTGTTTCTTCTCTTCATCCTCATTTTCCCTCGTCTGACATTCTTATCCAAAAAGGAGAGAGCTCATCGAGGTCGATCGGTGACAACGTTCCACCACGATAAGAAGCGACGACCTCCTTTCAAGCAAGATCCGTGGAGCTCCTCTTTGCATTGCAGTTTCCTCTAGGTCACTACGCAACCTTGCATACTACACCACATGCTCGAGATCACGACAGGAGTCCAGCATAGCTGCTCCACAAATCCGATGAACCTCGGGTAAGTATTCCCTCTCATTTTCCTTGTTATTTTATTTTATCTATCATTTTGTTTTTTTTACATCACATCCAAATCATATCGCCACCACATCATCACCTCCATCATACCATCACCATCACCACCATCATATTCTCATCTTTGTTTCACCCCATGTTTGAAAACTAAAAAAAAAATAAAAATCATAACAACAAAATACAAAAAAAACAAGCAGGCGGTCGGCTCCCCCTCCTCCACCGCCGACCACCGCATCCTGCAGCGCCACCGCCTCCAGGCCCACCGCTGCCGGCCATGCTCCTCCATGGAAGACTCCTTCAGCCGTGCCTGCCGGCTGTCGCCCCTGCACCCACAGCTGTGCATCACTGCCAAGCTCCTTCTCCAACGCGCCTCTTGCACGCGCGCCCTCCGCCCGCGGCCCTCCCTCATGCGGTAGCCTCCTCCGTCGTGCAGCAGCTTCGCCCATACGAGCTCCCTCGCCACCGCTCCAGGCCCCCAGCACCGCTCTCCTACATCGCGCCCCGTGCCACCTCTCCACCCACCATAGCCCTCCTCGCCGCGTAAGTCCCTCTGCCCAGCGACAATGTCGCCAGTCGCCCTCGCCGACTCCGCCTCCGCCACGAGGGCTCTACCGACATGATCGCCTGAGGCTACCTGCCCCCAAGAATCAATCCCTATCGCAAGAAGAAGAAGGTCTTTTTCATTTTTTTGTAAAAAAACTGCATTACTTTTATGTTAAGTTTTCATTATTACAAAAACATCCATGTACATAATTTGTTTGTAAGTTTTGTTTTCTAAAATTGTACGGATGCCCCTATGTTCATGTGGTAACTTGGACATTTTTTGCATCATTTTATTTAATGAAAACATCTATTGTTGAGCAATTAATTCTCTTTCATGTGGCTATGTATTTGAATTTTTATGAGCTTTATGCAATTAACTAAAATTGTTTTAGTGAAATATTGCTTATTTTACTCATTTTGTGGTCTTATATTCATATTTAATTCACAAGAGCTTAAAAAATTCCTCAAAAATCACAAATGAGCCATGAAATATGCTTTAATTACTGTCAAATTTCATCTAAATTGGAGTTGTTTTGTACCTTAAATAAATTGTAGAGTTATTTTAGTAAATGATTTTTATTTAAATCCACACTCATTATTTTTGTGAAATTACAGCTCTTCTGGATTGCATATTAAAATACTTTGTTACGATAGTTCGCTCTCTAGCCAAATTGATAATGTGGATTCAATAGGAATTAAATACTCATTGTCACTCTGATTTCATAAAAAAATCATAAAAAATCATGTATTGTCAAAAAATAAAAAAATTACTTTAGCCTCATTTCATCATGTTTAAGTTTCAGTAAATTTTTCATAATTTTTGCATTCTATTTGTGTGAAAATTTACGTGAAAATAAATAAAAAGCATGTATTTTTCGTTATAGCATTTTAACCCTTAAAATTTAAAAAAAATGTGTTTTGCATTCATCACTGGATTAGTTTTTTAGAAAAAATATAATTTCATTAAATCGGATTAATTTTACATTAAAACTAATTTGGCTAAGCGGTATGTTTTCTTATTAACTTAATTCAACTGCATTTTGCATTCGCATTGATTTTTGCATATAAAAAACAAAAAAAATCTGCATTGGCAACCTAGACGTAAGTGTTCTAAAATTAACCCAAAGTTGTTCCTTTTCCTCCCAGTGTTCGGCCTCAGACTTGCTTAGGATATAAATTTAAGACGAGGTTCTTTGCAGAGATCTTTTCTCGGTTCTGATTAATTGGCTGAGTAACGTGCTACAACGAGTACTGAATAATATACCCACTCAGGACGAATCATCACATATGTTTTTCACATTTTAATTACTTTTCATATTTATTAAAAATAAAAAAGCACGCATCTTTAATTTATATAATTATTAAAATCCATAAAATTATAAAAATATTTTTTCAAAAATTAGAAAAATATATTAGCTATATTATTATATATGTACTAGATGAATATCCATTTCATCACCTTTATCCTTTCATTTTAGCCTTTAAACCCTATTTAAATACATGTATATATCATTATTTTACATAAATTAGCATCTATTATTTATTGTGTAAATATTATATAAAATACTATATCTAAAGCCGAGTAGAAGAATAAAGAAAAGAAAAGGAAATAAAATGCTAAAGGTATTTTATGACCCTAGACCTAGGCATCATGATGACCGAGTCGATAAGGAATAACGTAAGGGGAGATAAGGGCCAATAAATAAAAGAAACCCTGATTCATAAATGCATAATAATTAAATTTTTGGGACATATTTTATTCTTTATTATTTATACCTCAAATCAATAAACTTTGTACATGAAAGTTGTAGATTAAAATACATATAAAAATATAAAATTTATTTCATATAAAAATAATGCATATCATGCATTCTACACTTAGAATAAAAATCCAAACTTCCCAGAACCATGCATCAAAATCACCTTTAATTGTATATAACTTTTTATTAGCTATTTAATGAAGGCAGTTTTATTTAATTTGGAGTTAAGATACAAAATTTAGGTTTTAGACCCCCTTTCGTATAATATACTTGAATAAAATATTCATTTTATTTATTCTTTATATTTATATATTTATATATTTTATAATCTTGTAAATATTATTTATAATGCATGTACATAATTAAAATAAATTGAAACTATTAAAAATACAATAAAATAAAGAAGTATACTGTAATACATAAATGAATTACCAATACGTACACCTATATAATAAATACATATATTTATTTGAGTATGCAAATAACTTCATAAAAATACAATAAAAGTATATTTAAGTGTATTTTAAATAAACTATAAATATATAAATTATGTACTTAAAATAATAAAATATAAAATACAAAATAAAAATAAAATACAAAATAAAAATAAAATACATGATACATAGGTAAATACACTTATAAATGAACCTCTAAAAAGTAACCCCTAATAAATTAAGATGGAAAACAAATAAAATTCATAATAAAATAATAAACATTAGTTATGTTTTGAGTTTTAATTAATTATTTCATTAATTATTTTATTTTTATTTTTTATTCTTTTATTTTCTTATCTTGTCCTCTAACGGTCCACGTGGACCAATGGGGAGGCCAGACCAGTTGACCTGTGTCAAATGTCTGACCCCCTAGTCATGTAGCCGTTATAGGATCTTTGACCCATCTTCATCGATTTTTCCTCATATATACAATGCCCGAAATGCCTCGATTTCTTCATGAAACTTGACCCTTGATCATTGCTCTTTCACGCTAATGTGTTGTCTTGATCGTTGGATTAACACCTCGGGCAGAATCCGATCGCCAACATTGCCCTATATATGATATCTCCCCCGCCCTTTATTCAATTTTGATCCCTCATCCACCATGTAAACCCTAGCCCTAGGCTTTATTGAGACTCTTAGTGACGGTAGGAGTGCACTCCACTCTTCAGGGGCTGATTTTGGTGTTAATCCAAGGTTGATCAAGCTCAGCCACCTCCTCCACCGTAAGCTTGCTCCACGTCGGTTGAGGTCAGATAGATCTTATTCATTTCATGCATTTTTCATTCCTAGGCTTAGCAGTAGCATAGGGTAGTGATGAGCGGCCCACCAACTAGGGTTAGGGAATCATATAATCTAGGGTCATTGCGACCCTAATTAGCAGGCCGAGCTCAATCAAGAAAAAGAGAGAGAACTACACAATCCAACAAGAAAAATAAAACAATCAAAGCACTCAAAACTGTAAGCGGTCTCCACTATTTATTTTAACCTGGTATAGCAACCAGGGTCGAAAACAAGGAGCATGAGAAAACCTACGAAATAGTCGAAATTTAGAAAATAAAAGCATATTTTTATTGGTCTTAATTTTGTAAATTTTTATAGTTTAAATAAAGGAATAAAATCAAGCAACCAAGTAAACAAGGCACGCAACAAACTTTATGATTTTTTATTTAAGCCTAGAAATGCTAAGAAATTGAGATAAAAAATTTTTAGATTTTTAATATTCTAAAGTATTTTTGGTAATTTTCTGGAAATTTTTTGATGTTTTTAGGATTTTATAAAAAATCAAACAAATCCTAAAAATAAAAACAGTGCACAACCAAGACAATATTGCAAGTTAAAAATAGTTAAAATGCCTTAGAGTCCTGGGAAACAATTTTATGAAAAATTAGGTGAAAATAGCTACAAACAGGAACTTAAATGATATTTTTAATATTTTTAGATTTTTTATGATTTTTATAAAATTTAGGTCTTTTGCGATTTTTAGGGTTTTTATGAGGGGATTTTCAAACAAAAATGCTGTTGTAAACAAAGCACACAAAAATACCGAAGCATTAATTTTTGAAGAATTTTTAAAGCAATTCTTCGAATTTTTATGAATTTTCTAAAAGAAACAGTACACTTTTTTAGGGTTTTTATTTTTAGAAAATATCAAACAACACTGAATTAGTCCACAAAAGTTATCATAAATATTACGTGTTAGCAGGAGATAACAGTGATTTTTATAGAATTTTTGGAGTTAAATTGATATTTATTTCATTAGAAACAAGCCAGACAGTTAACATGGACCCAATTGCAATTAAAGTAAAGTATGGGGGCCAAATAATAACACGCGTGAAAAGCCTAGGGTGAAAGTTGCAAAATATTCATAGAAAATATGCACATGCTCAATAAACCACTCACAGGGGTATTAATGCAAATATCAAAAAGTTTTCATTCAAACCATAGCAGCTCAAATGTTCATGATATATCATGCAATTAACCCTAAACTCACGTGAACATGCATGTGTCTCAGTTTGGGAAGGACTAAAGTGCAAATAGTAAAACTACAAGGTCTAGTCTGCAAATTATCTGTACTACAACTTTTATTTAATAAAGCAAAAAGTAAAACGGAAAAGTACGAGGGTTGAAAGAGCAAATTACCCTACAGAGGCACATGGCGCATGTGGGGGATGTCATTATCATGCGACTCTGATCTGCTGGCACCTCAGATCCGACGCTCTAGGGAATGTCGGCTACGTACGGTTGTGATGCTCTGCTATAATACATATCTGATGGCTCTAGGAAAGGCGTGAACGTGCGACGCAGATCTGGTCCCCGCTCATATCAACCGTCACGGATAAGACAAGAATAAACGGTCCAGATCAAAACTGGAGACGCGGCTCCGGATCGACAGCGGTAGCACGGTCTGAAGAACTCATCGGGGATGAACTTCAACGGAGTGAGAATCGAGACCCACCACTCTGATGGAGGCTCGAAGGAGTCCAACGAAGTCGTCAGCATGGTCCGCGTATGGTGGAAGGTTCCAATGAAGGATCCATCGGTTGGATAAGCGAAATAAGGGTGCTCCGCCTACAGCTGCTTCGCCTGAGGGCTCAAATGGATTCCTTCACGCATGAAGGCACCTGCAAGAGAATGGTCGGCTCGGGGGCATAGCTCCAGCCGTGTTTATTGCATGAATATGTGGGAGAAACGTCGGGGAATGGGGTTTGGCTCTAGCGATCGTGAAGGAAGGAAGCCATGACCTTACCCTTGACCTGAGGGTTGAGTCTAAGGGTGATCAGGCTGCGGAATGAGGCATGGGGCGAGATATATGATCAATTGGAGAGGATATCGATGGGGGTGAGGCTCCGACCGGGTGGACGGAGAAGATGAATGGCAGCGGTGGCGAAATGAAAGAATCGAGCAGAATGAAAAGTGGAGTGGAAAGATAAGATACTTGAGGGCGCTGACGAACTCAGCAAAGTCAGGCGGTGCTGGGGTCACAGTTATAGCCTCAACTGTGTTGTGGTAGGCAGGGAGGCTGGACGCGGTGGAGAGCTCCAGCCAAGTAGGGAGCTGCGGCTACAGGACACCAAGCTTCAATCCTAGGGCACCCATAGGTTGTTGTCACTCTACTGAAAATACCCAGGGATGAAAGAAGGGGCGAGGCACGAGCTGCAGTGCCAGGAGGGGGAAGAAGATAATTTATAGGTCGCTCAAGGGTCCAGAAAGATCGATGTAAAGCACGGAACCCTAGAGCAATTCGGATCGGCCAAAGGACCCGCGAAGATGTTGGATGTACGAGGATTATCGGGTCTGAATTTCGAGGCAAAAGGAGATCGGAGTCAGGCTGGAGAATTTGAAGAAGGAGCTCCGACGATGAAGAGTCGACCCGACCCGAGCTAAGAGGGGGCGTTGACCAAAGTCAACAATCCCTCCTAGACCAATCAGAAAATTCAATTATGCAAAATACTTATAAATTCAGTAAAAAATAGTAAATGAATTCAAAATAAAAAGTGTATAAAATAAATAATGTTTATTATTTTTTAAACTATTTTTCCTGTGATTTTTAATTATTTTTATGAAAAAAATTAGTGTGTGTACAATATATAGTATTATATACATGTATAATATACATATGTATTATGTACAAGTATTTTTTATTATTTTATTTTTACACAAATACCCTTGTTTTGTATTTTATTTATTTACATAGAGTACAAATGATATTTATTTTATTTTTAAAAATTATTTAATGATACATGATAAATAGAGGGTGTGATGTATATACATGTGTTTTATCCAATAAAGGGAGGATTTTATTTTTATTTTTATTTAATTTTTCTTATTTTTATTTTGTTTTTATATTATTTCTAAAAATATATACAAGGGAATGGAAATAATAATTTAGTTCTATTTTATCAGAAATAATTATTCACACATATAGGTAATATGCACAACACAAAGTAGACCCTATCTCTCTCGACTTATTTTATCTTGCGATCATGTCAAGGCTTGACCTTCCCTTGGGATTTGAGTCACTCTGTATTTAATCTAAATACCTTATTCCTTTTTCTTTTCCTTTATTCTTTTATTTTAGCACAAAAACATGCTAATTATGCAGTATTAATAGATGCATGCAAAATGCTAAGTTATTGTATTTACAAGTTTCTACATGATGTTTTGCCAAGATAAATAGCTAAAATAATAGAATAAAGAGTGAAAATCAGGGATTCATCACCCCCTATACTTTACCTTTTCTAGTCCCTTAGCAAACACTTATTTGAAAAGAAATGAAAAGAAAAGAAACAGAAGGAGAATCAAGGTTGATTATTAAACTCATCTTCATTAAATTGAAATATGGAGCTCAGTCAGATCTTTGGATTATTGGTTTGTCGGAACATTGTTGAGATCTAGGTTCAAGACTCAACAACCTCTAAATTCCACCATTATATGGTCAAGACTCCTCAATAATCCAGATCAGAACAAGTCTACTTACGCAAACTCTAATGACTATGCATCTTTCCTTGTACTGTGTAAGTGATATGTAGTTCCCCACCTCAGAAATGACAAATAAACAACCTCCCTCAATAAGGTAACTCTAATTCCTCAGTCTAGCAGCTCTTTTCTCGAGAAGCGGAGTATTCCCTTCTAAGTTCAAGTGCAACCGACTCAAGAAGAAGAGGAAAGAAGAGAATGGATCATGGCCAGTGTAGCCACGTATCCCTGGGAGCCTAACCAATGTAGCTAAATCTCCCGCTGCAAGCTTCATGAGATGAGAAGGTGTAATATATAAGCTTTGCTTTATTTGACTATATACACTCTGGCATGCATTTTAATTTCAATCAGGCCTGTCCACTTTTTTTGGACTTTTTCTTTATTTTGCACATTTTTTTGATGTGCATATGTACAACATATCTACATGGTGCAACATATACATAAGGATTTTTTCTTCCTGAGTCAGTAGACTATCCCTCTTTTGAAGCATTATTGAAACCCACAACTCTTGTCTTTAGACCTCAATGCTACTAGACCAAGTAGAGATGCACATCCCTCCCTAAAGGAAGATGAGAGGTTCCGCCTAGAAGTACTACCCTCGTATGCTACTCCAAGCTAAAGAAAACTGCCTCCTCATCACCTCATCCATGTGGAGCTATGTGTATGGTACTGGTCCAAGTAAAGCCATTGTCTGTGAGAGTCATGCGTGCGTTGTTAAGTGTTCTACTTAAGCTCATCAAGATGACATGTGAATATAGCCTAGTGGACTCAAAGAATTAAGTCATTAATGGACCTGAAAAGTCTTAACCCCAAATTCTGTAAGGTTCCTCTGAGAGTTAAGTGGATTAAGGTATTAACCAAGCTCTATTTTTAATTTAATTCCAGGCTAGTTAAAATGTCAACTATGATTCGAAAGAATATACAAAAAAATATGTACAAATTCTCTTTGATGCAATTTTCAAACTATGCGAAATTTTTGAAAATGTTTGAATGTAAGGAAAATGAAGAAGTTTTGCAAACTATTTACACACATTTACAAACAGATTTTTGCAAACTTTTATTTTTCAAATATTTTTAAAAAATTTTGTACTATATACATAATTTTGATACAAAAATATTTACAAACTTTTTATAAACAAAACATTTTTACAAACATTTGTACAAAAATAGTTTTACAAATAACTATTTACAGACGTATGTGCAAGAAAATTTTTAGAGAATTTGTGATTTTTAGCTTGTAGTGTTTAGCCATTTTATTTATTAACACACTCACACAAAGTACGAGTTATGGCTAAAGTATATATACAATATATATGACACCCCTTATACTTAGCTCGAACGATGTCATCAGAGTGATCAAAGAGCGATGAAGAAGACATAACTCGTGCTGAGTATTGAGAAGTGAAAAGAAAGGCTATAATGCAATGACGAATGAAAGAATAAAATCAATAGAAGTTAGTGATTCCCCCTATACTTAGGATCAAGTAATCCTAAGTATAGAAATATGTACTCGAAGGGAAAACCAAGGGTTAGAATGTATAGGGTCTACCTCCCCTATACTTAGGATAAAATATCCCTAAGTATAGGCAGCAAAACAGAGGCAAAAGAATCAAAAGAATAATAAAAAATCTGACATACCCCATACTTAGGGTAAAGTGCACCCTAAGTATAACATGATCAGAAGATACAGATGGGGTGTTAGATGAAGGAATGTGCGATATGGGCAACATGATCTATACAACTGCGGGAGAAAGTGATAATCAGGCATGAGATGTAAATGATTTGAGTCAAAGACCACATCTCATGCAAAATGAATGGAGGCAACACCAACGATCAGCGGATCATGATCTAGATATGGCTTCAGGCGCTGACCGTTAACTCGAAAGGTGGACTCAGATGACATCTCAAATACATCAATACTACCATTGTCATGCACCTTTCGGACCAAGTATGGTCCCTTCCACTGGCTCTGCAACTTCCCTGGAAATAATTTTAACCTGACATCTAATAATAATACTCTCTGGTTCAACTCAAACTGCTTATGGCTGATATGAGAATCATGCCATATCTTCACTCGCTCCTTGTATTGTAAGTTACTCGAGAAGGCTGTATCTCTAAGCTCCTCCAGGGCTGCCAACTCTGCCTTTCTCTGATCTCCTATACTCTCTGGATCCAATAATATCTTAGTGACAGCCCGTAGTTTCTTGTGCTTTATCTCCATAGGTAAATGACATGGCTTGCCATAAATGATACGAAAGGGAGACGTACTCAAAAGTGTCTTGAAGGAAGTCCTATATGTCCACAAGACCGAGTCCAAAAGCTATGACTAATCCTTTCAGTCCTAGCGGACGACCTTCTGTAATATCATCTTGATCTCCCTGTTCGATACTTCAGTAAGACCATTGGTATGAGGGTGATATGGAGTGGAAACTCGATGGTCTATGCTGAACTCGTTAGCAACGAACTTTACCATGTCATTGATAAAATGAGACCCCTCGTCAGATATCAAAACTCTAGGTACCCCGAACCGTGAAATGATATTTTCCTCAAAAATCAGCAAACGGTCTTAGCATTTGCAGTTCGGGCGAGAATAACCTTAACCCAACGACTCACATAATCAACAACCAACAGAATGTACTCAAATTCATGGCTCTTAGGGAATGGACCCATGAAATCAATGTCCCATGCATCAAAAACCTCACAGAAGTGAATGGGCTGCATCGACATCATATCACACTGTCCACAAGTACCCATCCTCTGACAGTCAGTACCCTCTTCACGAATTCATCATAATCCTTGAAGAGTGTAGGCCACCATAGTCCGGATTGGAGCACTTTCTGTGCTGTTCTCCTTTCGGAATGATGTCCTCTTGCCTCAAGCTTGTGGCAATATGTGAGGACGCTATGGTGCTCCTCTTGAGGAATGCACCGACACCATATGCTATGCCCTCCTTCATGATAAAGGATGTGATCCTCTCAATGGTATGAATTTGCCTTCGCAAGGAAGGTCTCAAGTCACTGTCTGGGGCAACCTTGTGGAACTTTATTGGCGACAAGATAGTTCACACTGTCGGCGTACCATGGAAGAGAGGCAATAGCAAGGATTGCCTCATATGGGAAGGTCTCTATAATAGGTTCTATCTGCTCTGATTCCTCAAGATTTTCCAATCAGGAGAGATGACCCGCCACCACATTCTTGACTCCAGACTTATCCTTAATCTCAATATCAAACTCCTGGAGTAGAAGGATCCATCTGGTCAATATCGCTTTGGCATCCTTCTTTGCTATGAGATACCTGATGGTGGTATGATAAGTGAAAATCATCACTCTGGATCCAAGAATATAAGATCCGAATTTGTCTAAGGCAAAAACTACGGCTAGCATCTCTTTCTCTATGACAATGTAGTTCCGCTAGGCGGCATCCAATGTACGACTAGTATAGTGAATGGCATAAGGTAAGCCATCCCTCCTCTGTCCTAGCACAATCCTATGGCAAAATCAGAAGCATCTGTCATGATCTCAAATGGGAGAGACCAATCAGGCGGCTGAAGGACATGAGCCTCAACTACTAGTCCTTTGAGAGTCTCGAAGGACGCAAGACACTTATCATCTACAACGAACTCAGTGTCTTTAGTCAGCAGATCAACGAACTGTCGGGCAATCCTACAGAAGTCCTGAATAAAACATCAGTAGAAACCGACATGCCCTAAAAAAGACCACAATTGCAGCAAGTTGGATGGTGGATTGAGTTTACTAATGATATCTACCTTGGTCGGATCAACCTCTATGCCACTGTTGGAGATGATATGACCAAGCACCATCCCCTGAGTCGCTATGAAGTGACTCTTCTCCCAAGATAAAACAAGATGGACCTCGATACAATGCTGAAGTACACGGTGTAGGCAGTCAAGACAAGCATCAAACCCGTCACAGTAGATCGATAAGTCATCCATGAAGGCCTCTAAGAGATCACCCACCATGTCCGAAAAGATGGACAACATGCACCTTTGGAATGTCGCCGGGGCATTACATAGACCAAAGGGCATCCGTCTGAAAGCATAAGTCCCAAACAGACAGGTAAATGTCATTTTGTCATGGTCTTCGGGTACTATGGCCACCTGATTATAACCGGAGTATCTGTCAAGAAAGCAGTAATGACTCTTCCCGGCTAGCCTCTCAATAATATGATCAATAAAAGGTAGCGGGAAATGATCCTTCTTGGTGGCATGATTCAATCATCTGTAGTCCACACAGACCCTCCAAGTAGTGGGTACCCGGGTAGAGATCTCCTCTCTAGACTCACTCACAACTATATTAATGCCCGTCTTCTTGGGCACCACATGCAATGGACTAACCTACTTGGAGTCGGAGATGGGGTAGATAAAATCAATGCTCCACCATTTGGATATCTCTTTCATGACCACTTCTCGAAGATTCGGGTTCAGCCGTCGCTAAAACTCACGTGATGGCTTGGCGTCCTCCTTGAGATAGATATGGTGGGAGCACAAGACTGGACTTATTCCCTAGAGATCATCTACACTCCATCCTATAGCCTTGAGGTTCCTTTCAACAACCTCCATCAAACGAGATTCTTGCTCTCTGATGAATACTCATTCATCACTCTTTATTTTTATATTTTAGCTACAAAAACCTTTGCAAATGCATGTAGATATGTGTAAATAGAAATAATTACCAAAAGCATGCATTGTGTAAAAACCTATAATTAGCATGTTTTTATGCGAAAATAAAAGAATACAGATTAAAAAGAAAAAGAGGGAAATATTTAGAATAAATATTGAGCAACCTAACCCAAGGGAGGGCTCAGCATGGGCCTGACCGCATAAAAACCAAAGTAGAGGGAGATAGGGGCTCATGTGTGTAAATATTTATGTAAATAAATAAAAATATTTTCCTCACAAAAATAGCCTAAAATATGCTTGTAGATACTTATACATGTTTATAAGTATAAAAACAAGATAAAAAGAGAAAAAATCAAAAAGAACAAAAATATCACTTTCATCATGTACATAGACTCGCCTACATATTTATTTAGCCTTATAAATAAATAAAATTAATTTTTATAATCTTTTGTAAATATTCTATATTATATATAGTGTAAATAAATAAAATAAAAACAATCAAAACAAAAACCAAATAAAAATAGCAAAATTAAAAACACAAAAACATATTGTAAATATACCATGTATATAAATGTACATATATATTTATTTTACCTATGTATATAAATAATAAAAATAAAATAAAAATATCTTTTTATTCCTTATTTTATAATTAAAATAAATAAAATATAAAATAGGAATAAAATTGCATAAAAATAACAATTAAAAAATCAAAAAAAATTAAAAAGCCTATATTATGCATATACCTATATATAGCTATATAATGTAAGTACCTTATTTTTATTTCTAAAAATTTATTAAAAATCACAAAAAAATAGAAAAAATAAAATAAAAATATTTCATGTTTTAACTTTTTACAAATTCGGCCATTTGCCACCTATTATTTCACTTCCAAATAATATCCACGTGGCCTGTTCCTATTGGGTCCTGGGAGTGTTGACCGCCCGGTCAACTCCCCCCCCAGGACCACCCCGTCTCGGATCTGGGTGACGGACCCGATTTCTCCCTTTTCTATCCGCTTGATCCGACACCCATTTCACCAAACCCTGGGTCCGACTTCTTCGCGATACACCCGAGACCCTCGCCGGAGCCACTGCATCGAGATCCGCGCTCCTGATTTCCCTACCCGCGCGATTCTTTCCGGATCACCCCCACGTATAAAGCCAAGCTCCGCCACCCTATTTCCCTATCTTTGGCCATTCGAATCCTTCACCTGTGAGCTCCAGAGAGTGCGCGAGAGTGACAGCTCACGTCCGGTGCTGTCGAAGCGAGGAGAGGAGGAGAGACCATCGATCCGGCGAGCTACGCCGCCGCTGCTCCGCCACCAGCGTGAGCACCGAGCCTCCGAGGGAGACGCTCCTCGAGGCGAAGACCAGGAGCTTCCTTAGCTCCTCCCCAGTCTCCTCGTCCACCCAGGTAGCTCCGATAGCCTTTCTTTTTCCGTAATTTTTAGTTACCCCCAAATCGCTCCGCCGCCGTCCATCGTCGATTCCTCCCGATTCCGACCACCATCCGATCATCGGGCATCGCCATAGCCTTCGCCGCCTTTCCGCGCACCTTCTTCACCCCTCCATCCAACCCAGCTCGCACAGGAGCTGGGAGTCGAGCTCCTCCGTCTACCCCCTTCGCCGGAGCTCGCCATATCGACCCACAGACCATCGTCACTCCGCCTAACCGGGTCGAGGCAGTTTGCCCTCGACCCGCGAGTCTTCTGGATTGCTTTGCAGGTCGAACGAAGGCCATCTGAGGTCCTTCGTCATTCAGCCAGGAGGCACAGCTCCGCCGACCTTGCCCGAGCTCCTCAGAGCTCGGCTGGATCATCGGAGCCCACCACCAGCTGCGGGACACCCTTGCGGAGCTTCTCCGACCTTCAGGCGCAGCAGAGGAGCCCCGGAGCGAAGCCACCTGGCCGACGAACTTCGCTGGTCATCTGTTCTTCGAGGATCCTCCTCCTCCGTTCGATCAGACCTCCCGCTCCAGGTGTCATCTGGGCCGTTCATCCCTGGAGCTGCCTTTACCGTCAGATCAGAGGAGAGTCGATCGCAGTCGTCGGTCCAGTGAGGGGTGTAGCCTCTGAGCGTCCTCGACCGTTTGATCAGACACGTGGCCATCACCCCGCCGTTGGATCACCCCGAGGAGAGCAGTGTTGGACCCCCAGTCGCCCTCGACCGCTTGATCAGACACGTGGCGTTCATCCTGCGATTCGAGTAATAAAGGGTAATTTACCCTTAGGCCCCTTCTGCTATTTTATTTCGTAGTTAGTCCTGTAATTAGTTAATTTAGTTGTTTAGTTTTGGGGAAAACTTGCATAGAGACCCTTGTGCTTGCCTTCATTTGCTGTTATACCCCTATACATGGTCTGACACGTGCTTCGTCACGTGATTTCTTTGGGTTAATTGCACTATATGCCCCTGTAGTTCTGGTTGTTAACAGTTGAATGAAACTTTTAGTTTATTTGCATTTATACCCCTGTGCGTGATATATTTCAACATGTGCGTGATATTTTGGGTATTTTGCGAATGGGGCCCTGGACTTTTGGTACCTGTTACCAATAAGTCCTTGGAACTTATTTTCATTACATTTGGGTCCCTGAGTGCCCCAGGCACGCACGTGACGCGTGTTTTGCTGGGTTAATTGCACCAGACCCCCCAGACTCCTGGGTATTTGCACTTTGGTCCCTATGCACAGTGCCCCTTCTTTATTTTTGAATAAAATAGCAAATTACCTCCAAATCCAACGAAAATTGGACACATGGCTCCTGCCATGGTGTAAAATTTTTGAGGATTTTTGAGGACATTTTTTATTTCTTTTGATATTTTTAAAAATTCAAAAACACTTAATTTTGCTACTGTCTAACTTTAAAAACCCCAAAAAATATTAAAACTCATTTAAAAATTTCACAAAAAATTATCTACTGTTTGCCTTGCTTAGTTTGATTTTCTAGCCAATTTTGGCTATTTTTCATCACTGAAAACCACTAAAAATTGAAAAACACTCAAAATCATATAAAAAATCTAATAATTAAACTAAAAACCCAACAATAATAAAATAGGTGCCTAAATTTTCCTTGTTTTATTCTCTTTACAGGAAAATTACCTCCCAGCTAATTTGGGGCTTTTAGATATTTTATCTAGGCCTTCCTAGCTCGACTGGACAGTACCTTTGATTTCAGCCACTGTTTGATTTTTAGATAATTAAATAAAGATCAGAAAATTCTCAAAAATTCACCAAAAACACTAAAAATTATAAAACACATAAAAACATTTTTGTTAGAATTTTTGATTGACTTTTAGTGCATTTAATAATTTGTTGAAGTGTGTGTTTGTTTACTTTTCTTATTTTCTTAATACATTAAAAAATCCAAAAAAAAATATAAAATAACTAAAAACCACTAAAAATATATTGTTCTTTTATTTTATTCCTTTTTACTACTTCGTAGGCCGAAAGGCCAACCCGTGCTCCTTGAGTTCGACCCTGGTCGCTATACCAGGTTAATCCAATAGCGAGACCGCTTTCGCGTTTTTGATCGATTTTGTCTATTACTAGTGGTCTGATTTTTCTTGATTGAGCACACTTGATCGCTTGGGTCGCAACGACCAATTTAGCACCTATACCCTAGCCTTCAGGCCGGCTCATCAGAATGGCGCCGTTGCCGGGGAGCACGGCTTAGTAGTTTTTATTTTATCTTCATTTTTTTTCGCGGCTTTTCGCGGCTCTTTCAGAGCTCGCGGCTTTTGATTACATTTTATTTTTGTTTTATTTTGTTTTATTTTCTTTTTCTTTTATTTTTGTTTTTGTTTTATTTTGAGTGTTTATTTTATTTTGTATTTTTGCATATATACCCTCATTTTCAGTTTCATTTATTTTTTATTTGATTATTTTAGTCTGACCACTCTGTTCTTTCTTGCGAGGGACCGAGGACCGAGGCGGCCGATTTCGAGAAGCCGACGCAACCACGAGACTCGGAGGTGGCTCCTTTCTTTATGGAGCCGCATGAGAGAGCGAGAGAGAGAGTTGAGTGGGTGAGGTTTAGATTAGAATTTTGATTATTATTGTAATAATACAGGGACTCAGACTGGACTTGTGGACTTTTGGACTTAGCGGGTCTGTTTCGCCGAGCACCGGTGTGCTCGGGGGACCCTTAGGAGTTTTTCGCGGCTTTTTACGCGGATTTGTTTTCTTTTCTTTTTACTGCCTTTTCCGGTGTTTACGCGGTTTTCATCGAGCCCCTAGACTTAGGATTTTTTGCTTGCTTGTGCCGTAATTAGTAGGGTCCCCACACTTAACTATTTGCCTGTTCCTATAGTGCGCTAATTGGACTCACTAATAATCAATTAATAAAAATAATCGACTCATCTCCTTCGTAGCCTACGTGCCGCAACTCACCCTGTAAAGCGCTTTCTCCTACCCCCGATTTGTCGGGCAGAGGAGGGGTGGGCCAAGACCGGACTCTTTGGCTTGGAGGTCGGTGACCGATTAGACGGTTCTGCGAGTAGAAATTGCTTATCTAGGACTCGGTTTTTCTCGCTGCATCATTTAGGGTAGTTTACTTTTCTGTCTTTAAATTCTGCGCGGATCACTTGCATGTAGAGTGCTGGAGGCAAGGTACGCATTTCTAACTCAGCATGCATCATTGATTTCATCGTGCATCGGCTTTTTCGACTTCTCCCCCCTGTTTTGGACTAAATAACCAGGAGAACCGAAAAATTTGTTAGGCGTTTGTTTTCTATTTGAAAAATATTAAAAAGAAAAATCATAAAATTGGGACTGGATAAAACTATTGACCCTAAAAGACACTCACCCTAAAAATTTATCTTGGGGAGAGCAACCCCCTCATTGTATGGTTTGGATGCGCGAGAGAGTGACCCACACCCTAGGTAGAGCCCTCCGGTGATATTCCCGACCGATTACCGACTCTTCCGTGCGGGCCAGTCGGTTGGGGTAGCATCGGGTATCCTAACAGGTCATGTAAGCGCTCTGATATCTTGTGTGTTCACCTAATAAAAATTGACAAGATAATTTGACCGAGCTTTTACGGTCTTCAGCTCGCGTTGCGTTGGTGAACCCGGGGTTTGCATTTTGATCATAGTTTCTCCAGATCTCATCCGCACTACTCGCCAGATCAAGATGATGGGTAGACGCTCTCTTAGGCAGCCTCTAGCTGCACCGCTTTCGGGCACGACTACCCGATCATCTAGGTTGGCCCGCGAGAGCTAAGACCAGCTCTCCGAGCCCGAGTACGACTCCGCCCTGTTCCCCCTCGACCCCCTTTCTTTCGGACCTGAGCGACATGAGCCCGAGGAGAGATTAGTAGATTTGACAACACCTGAGTTGGGCTCATTTGATTTTGCAGACGTTATGGCTGACAGTTCTGAGGATCGCTCCCGTCAGCCTGAGCACTTCGTATTGGATCAGGGAGCGATCAACTCCACCCTGATCGCCTCGTTAGAGACCGTCCAACAGCAGCTGAGGGATCAGGGAGCATTCATGATCGACATGAGGAGAGAGATGGAGCAGATGAGAGCAGAGCGAGAGCAGAGGAGAGAGGGATCGAGGATCCCAGATGATGCGGATGCAGCAGCCGCAGCAGCAGCCGCCGCAGCAGCGGCACCGATGCGGGAGTTACACAACCCCGGATCGACGCTGACACACCACTGGGTAGTACTTCCAGCGATCGTGGGGGACTTCAAGTTCCCCCCGAACACTTTGCAGCTACTGCCCCGCTTCCACGGACTCGCGACAGAGGAGCCCCATCTCCACCTCCAGGAGTTCTTGATGATATGTAGCACTGTCCACGACCGTCAGGTGGACCAGGACACGATCAGGATGATCGCCTTCCCCTTCTCCCTAGCAGACAGAGCAGCCACCTGGCTGAAGCATCTGGGGAAGTTTGTTTACACCTGGGAGCAGCTCCGCACTGAGTACTTGAACAAGTACTATCCACTCGAGCGGACGAATGCAGCGAGGGCCCTGATCAGCAACTTCTCCATGCTCCCCAACGAGCAATTTCATGAGGCATGGGAGAGGTTCCGAGAGCTCACAGACCGATGCCCGCACCACGACATTTCGAAGCCGAACCTTGTGCAGAGCTTCTTCAGCGGGTTGACACCAGAGCTCCAGGGCCTGGTGAATGCTTCTTGCGGCGGGTCCTACTTTGCCAAGGACCACGACCAGGTCTGGGCCATCTACAAGGAGATGGCCGAGAATTATATGGTGATGTCCCAGACCCGGTTGTACACTCAGGGGAGACCCCAGCAACAGCCAGGACCCGTGCAGTACCAGAGGATAGCACGGGTCGACGCCGGTCCATCCAGTTCTTCCGCAGTTGCAGCAGCACAGGCAGAGTCGTCTGCTGCGGATATGGGCATCATCAGCAAGAAGTTGGACCGGATGGAGCTGATCGAGAAGAAGCAGTGCCAGGGAATCACGCAGATGGAACAGATGGCACAGACTCTGAGCGACATGAAGACCCAGCTCATGTGTCTCCAGGAGGCACAGACGGCTTCCCAGCCCCGTCTTCAGTCGCGAGGCGACACCGGCGGCAGCAACAGCTCGTCCCAGCACTTTTGCTCCTTTCAGCAGCCTAGACAGGTTCACCTTGTACAGGCGGAGCCGCACCAGCAACAACAGCCCTCTTACCAGTCCCCACCATCTCCAGACATGCAGATGGTGGTATACCAGCCGGATCAGCCTCTGGCAGTACTCCCGCCAGCCCCATACGATGCAGAGCCGTTGATGGATGTCAACGGGATTTGGTATGACCGCCCCCAGCCTGGGATCCGACGAGACCATCCCGGATTTAGGTGGGGGAGTGGAGGTACCCAGCCCCAGCAGTAGTCATCCGGTCAGGGAGGGCAGTATGGCCAGCAGAGAGATCACCAGCCGCAGCAGCAACCCCCAGCCTATCAGTCATACCAGCAGTCGTCCTTCGTTCCTCGTCCCTATCATCAGCAGGGACAATCTTGGAGACGTGAGCAGCAGGCTCACCCACCACACCAGCAGCAGCATCCTTCCTCCTACCCCTCTTACCAGCAGCACCAGTTCCAGCAGCCTCAGCACCAGAGAGGCTACCCGTCGGGCTCCCATGAGAGCCCCGCCTTGGATGACATAGCCTGCCTCCTCACGGACCAGCAGGCTACCTTCAGACGGGAGATGGACGAGTTCCGCCAGGAGATGCGGGACCTTGTGAGAGGGAAGGCTGCCATTCCTGCACAGATAGAGCCGAATCCGAACTACCTGAAGAGGAAATCTGAGCAGGTAGTTTCCACTGAGCACGCCACTCCTAGTGATCCATTTGATGACATGTCTTCGGATCTATTTGATGCTGATTTTGTTACACTTAGGAGCGGTAGAGCACCAGCTGGCGGCGCCTCATCTGAGCGATGACTCGAGGACCCACCCAGGGCGCCAGATGAGGAGGAGGAGAGCGGTACTGAGGCCGCACACGATGATGATGGTGGTACTGATGCCACCAAGGATGCTGATTCCACCAGCGGTACTGAGGACGCCGCTTCACCAGTTCGAGGAGGTGGTGCTGATGCCACCAGAGGAGCCGAGCCAGCCCGCGGTACTGAGGCCGCGAGACGTCCAGCAGCAGAGCCAGCCCGTGGTGGTACTGAGGCCACCAGTGTTTGTTTTGATAGAGATGTTGTTTTTCCTTCGGTTGATGTATCTCAGAATGCTGTTTTGAATAAAGGAAAAGGTTTAGTTTCTTCTGGTCCCACTGTGGTGATTGATGTATGTGCGGATCCGGCCGTCGAGCCGTCTAGGCCTTTTCCTAGTCCTTCATCTGAGAAGGACCCTGTGATCCCCTTCCCTAGAGCCCTTCAAATGGGGAAGGGGAAGAAAAGAGAAAAAGACCCAAAAAAGAGAGAGCAGGAGGAGTTCAGCCAGAGCATGATCGACAGATTTCACATATAGCTGACCCTCCAGGAGGCTTTGCAGCACATCCCCCTTCTTCAGCGATCTTTGAGAGACAGGACCACAGTCAGGAGGAGGAGGAGGAACCACACTTCAGAGATTCATGTGCTAACGAAAGCCACGTGTTTTGCGATCCAGAACCGTCTGCCAGCCAAGAGGCCAGATTCAGGGGCCCCGTATGTCAGATGCCAGATTAGTGAGCAGAGGTTCGACCGGACTCTATTGGATAGCGGATCGTCGATCAACCTTCTTCCGGCAGCCCTTCTCGACCGCTTCGAGTTGGGCACTCTTAGACAGAGCAGGAAAGTCCTTCAGTTTGCTGATCGATCTGTCAAGAGGCCGAAGGGGTTATTGCGAGACGTTATCGTCACAATTCAGGGCCTGAAATTCCCCGTGGACTTCGTAGTGTTGGACATGGAGATCCCTGATTCAGTGGCTGATACCCCCATCATCCTTGGTCGTCCGTTCTTGGCCACAACCAAGGCGGTGACTGATCACGATAGCTGGAAGGTATACTTTCGCGTCGAGGGCGAGAGTGTACAAATAGAGACGGTCGAGGACTACAGAGCCAGAGAGAGAGAGCACGCTCAGAGGCCAGCACAGATTCAGAGCAACTGACAGACGCCGAGCCAGACATCCACCAGGATTGTGATTTTGTGATCATAGACGACGAGGCAGCATGGGCAGACCCTGCAGCACATGCCATCCTCTCATTTTCAGACACAGCTGATGCAGATATGATAGCAGAGGAGAGTCTGGAGAGCACAACCCTGGTCCAGGATACTACAGAGGCAACAGAGCCGGTTCTTGACCGCGACACGATTTGCAGTGATGGTGGTGCTGAGGCCACTTCGTGTTACGGTGGTACTGATGTCACCGTATTTGATGTAGATCCCTCGGATTCAGAGTCTGATTTGGGCAGATTGCGATGATCAGATGCCAGACATGAGTCCACTTGAGCCTACAGATGAGGAGGAGGTAAATGCCGAGCAGATCAGAGACATCACAGTTGAGCAGCCTTCTCCAGACCTAGTTTGCGAGAGTCCGCTTTCTTTCTCCCAGGCAGATTTGGCAGACTTAGCAGCATTGACACATCTTCTTCCGAGGCCAGATTTGCCAGCACCCAGTGTTGACAAGGTTTTTCGCGGTTTAAAAAGTCGATTTTATCAAGTCGTTGTTTTCCCACGATAAACCGTTATCAAACAAATAAAATACAACTACGAGCACAATGGAGACATACAAAATGCATACAGGCAAGTAGAGGTTCGAATCCACAGGGACTTAGCAAATTTGCATAATTTCTCTTTGATTTTTTAACAACAATTCGACTCTTACGGTGATTCAAAGGAGCTACTATTTATATGTCAAGTCAAATGATATCGAAATGATATGAAGCACTTATACAGCATTCTAAATTTGATCACTATTTTTTAGAAATTTTCTTATCTCGACATGGCAATCTCAATGCTCAAAAGAAGTTTCTAGGGGCATAAACGAAAATGACTAAGAAACCAATGGTCGATTTGTAAAAGAAATAAAATGATATTTCATCAACTAATGAAGAATGCTAATGGACATGGATGGAATTTTTACACATCAAACCAAGAGATGGTATTGATTGCGGATGATATAACATCTAAAGGATACGTCCCTTTGCTTCAGAACCAGACTTAAAATATTGCAAATATAAATTTTTTTAAGTGCCGAAATCAGAACTGAATTTAAAAACAGAAAGTAAAGAGAGGAAGGGAAGGAGATTGTCTTCTCTGTAAGTTCAGAACTCCGAGATGGAGGGGCGGCTGTACGGACTAGAGAAACAAGCCCGTGCACAGCAGCGTGGGTGCACGCACAGCAGGTGGATGAGCCCGAGAAGAAGGCTTGTACGAGGGAGGCTGGTGGCTGGACGAATGCCGATGCACAGTGGCGCAAGAAGGAGCTGCGTTAGAGTGCGGAGGAGATGGCAGTGCACGAACTGGAGGTTGCCGAAGGTGCTGTTGGAGGTTTTTCGTCTGGGTGAGAAGAGGGGCCGTCGGCTACTCCTCCAACAGTACCGTGCAAGCGGCCTGGGGCTTGCGCAGCAGAGCGGGCTGGAGAGAACGTCTGTGCGTGCGGCCGGTGAGCTGAAGGAGGTGGCCGTGCGCACAGCCACGCACAGGTGGTAGGCGGCCAGGAGTGACTGTCGTGCGTGCAACAGTAGAGCAAGGCCGGAGAAGGACCGCCGTGAGTGGTTGTTTGGTGGACGAGTTCACTAGTACAAGATATAGATGATGCTTTGGAAAAATGCTTGGGCGAGAGATGGGGATATGCGCTCCGTTGCCAGCGTCCCCGATCACACTTTCATCCCTCCATTTTATAGCCGATGTTGACAGCGTTCGAGTAGGCAAAACGTCGTCACGGGAACCACTCTGGGTTGATGATGTACGCACCCTCCCGAGGAAGATGTTGGAGACGATGGGTCGTTTGATAAAGCAAGCCTTCGGTGACCTGCAAATATTTATATCATAAATATGGTGCACGTTGATTGTACATGCATGGGGAGAGAGGGGAGATTCACGTGGGTGGTTTGTTTGCATGGGGAATGCCATGTACGTGAAGCTCAAGAGAGAGAGCATGATGGGCAAATTTACTAATACACCCCCCATTAAAATGAAAAAGGCAATTGTATAACTAAGCCAATTATGTTGGTTTTGTTTTAATGCTCCTCTCTCTCTTACATATATTTATAATGAGATTTTGATTTCTCCTCTTTTCATAATAAATATACATATGAGTTATTAAAGGTAATTATCGTATGTTCTATGAATGTATACGCATTGTGTAATTAATATAACTAGATTGTGAATAAAGATCATGTATTATGTTGTTTTCTTTGATGTATGAATTAGATGCGGATTATGTGAATTTAGAGTTTATATATCAAGTATTAAGATTATACTCCACATAATTTAAGCATGTTATAACTATATATAATGTAATCATCACACCCCCATACTTAAGTTTTGCTAGTCCCGAGCAAGAATAAGATAAGAAATAATGAAGAAAAATAGACAAGATAGATTGGATGAGGGTTTGCAGCAGACATACCCACAAAGTCTTGAGTTTTCAGATCCTAACCACACAGATGCACAAACTTAAGTGGAGTTGACCCATGGATTAATGATTTATTCGAATAGTCAACTTGACTCGAGTTTTGTAGTTTCAACAGCCTCCCAGTTCCAACAAAATCAAACATGGTTTCAGAAGGTCGATCAGGTCAGCTCATCCCTAAGAAACAGGTATTCTCTTTGACCTTGAGTGGATATAAACAGTGTTAGTGATAATTTTAGCTTTTGTGAGTCAAGAGAACGAGCTAACAACACAATCTATCAAGGTACCGAATGATTCCCTATACAAATAGCCTCAGTCCTCACCTAGATTCAGGCATAATCTCCTTTCACCCAAGTATGTCAGCATAGAAAATAGGTCATAGTTTATTGGAGAATGGGACTTAATTTCGGGGTTTTCCGTAGACCGCTTTGGTCCGTTGCTCTCATCCTTTTCCTTTTGCAGAGCATAACCCTGGGCCTCTTTGGGCCTCTTTTAAAAATTTAGGTAGCATCATTGGGCTGCTACCACGGCTTTTTGATGGAGAAGGATTATTTGGTGGTCTTCTTTCGTTGCTTTTGCTTTGCACATCATTGCATGATTGGTGGTTTTTGGCATTTGTATTGTGATATGCCTTTTTGTGGTATTTTTGTCTTGGGTTTTGGCATCAAGAGGTAGTATCGACTTACTATTGTCTTTGGAGGCACGATACTGGCGTAATTGCTGACACACTTAGACTAGAGAGATCATGTTGCTCCTGAGTCAGGTTCCTTCACTGACTATAGATAAGGTTCAGGCATTAACACAACCAAGAGGACAACTCCTCACCTCAGCTAGATTGTAATTATATCTCGTAAACTCAACTCACTCAAGCTAAGTGCAATGTGTAGTTGTTTAATATCCACTGAAGAGTTTAAGAGTGCTACTAGTTTCTCAGGTGATCTAGTTAGATACAGAAGTTCATTCACCGGTAGAGTTAGTGGAACTGAGAGAATAAAGTCCAAATGGACCTGAAGAAAGTTTAAAAACTCATGCCTAGTGAAATTCTGATGAAGTTAAGTGGATTAGGATCAACTCAACATCAGTCTATGATTTATGTAGTGAAGATCTGATTTCTCAAAATAGGATAAAACTAGAAAGGATGTATTTTTGGTGGTTTTCTTGTTTTTGAAAAATTTTTTAGGGGAATTTTTGCAAAAGAGAGTTTTTTTTTCTTCTCTTTTTTTTGTGTTTTTTTGAAAGAGTATGCAATTTTGAAAAACTATGCAGACACCCCCCATACTTAACAGAAACCATGACCTCATGGTGAAGATAATGTGTGATAGGAGGATCAAAAGGGATGTATTTTTGTTTTTTTTGGAATGTAATGCAGAGGAGTACCCCCATACTTATCTAATGCAATGCAGTGAAAATAAACATGCGAGCGGTAAAAAGATACCTGTGAGGGGAGGCTCACGCGAGTGCATGATTTAACGCCTCAGCTAGGCGATGTGATGGTTCATTTTTCCTGCAAAAGGTATGTTGTGCAAACAGGCATAGGACCAGATGGTTCAACAACGGGTTTTAGTCTTTGACCATTGACTCTGAAAGTGGCTTTAGTGTTTGGGTCAGAAATTTCTATCGAGCCATTATCGAATACTTGAGTTACAATGTATGGTCCTTTCCATTTCGATCTCAGTTTTCCTGGAAATAACTTCAGTTTTGCATCAAATAGCCACACTTTCTGATTTTCCTTGAATGTTTTCCTCGAAATATTGGCATCGTGCCACGACTTGATTTTCTCTTTGTAAAGCAGGTTGTTATCATAGGCTTGTGATCTCAATTCTTCAAGTTCAGATAAGTCCAATACTCGTCTCTTCCCAGCCTCATCATAATCCAGATGGCATTTCTTGATTGCCCAGAGTGATTTGTGGTGGACCTCTACAGGTAGGTGACACGACTTTCCATAGACTAACCGAAATGGGTTCATACCTAAGGGTGTGCGGAAAGCGGTGCGGTAGGCCCAGAGAGCAGAAGGTAAGTGTTGGGACCAGTCTTTACGATCAGAGCGAACAATTTTCTGGAGGATGGTCTTGATTTCTCGGTTTGACAGCTCGGCCATTCCATTAGTCTGTGGGTGATAGGCAGTTGAGACACGGTGTTTGACTCCATTTTTCTTGAGTAAATTCTTAACTAAAGCATTCAGAAAGTGGGTGCCTCCATCACTAATGACCACCTTTGGCAATCCAAATCGAGAGAATAGGTCGTTCAAGAACTTGACAACGGTTGTGCTATCAACAACACGAGTGGGAATGGCTTCTACCCAACGAGAGACGTAATCAACAGCGAGAAGAATGTGTTGGTAGCCATGTGATGTGGTGAAAGGTCCCATGAGGTCTATATGCACGGGTTGGAGGGGCATCATGTTACGACGAGTCATTGTTCCATTAGTCTGACAGGCAGGACAAGATTGAGCAAAATGATGGGCATCTTTAAAGAGTGTGGGCCAGTAGAAACCGCATTGTAAGATTTTAGCGGCTGTACGCTTCCCTGAGTGATGTCCTCCACACCCAGAAGTGTGGCAGTGAGTTAGGACATCATTGACTTCATATTCAGGGATGCATCGTCTCCATATTAAATCAGTACCCTCTTTGAAGAGCAAAGGGTCTTCCCAGTGATAGTATCAGGCTTGGGCCTTGGTTTTATCTCTCTTGTGTTTTGGCTAGTCATCAGGGAATGTGGAAGTGACGATGTAATTGACGATGTCTGCATACCAAGGGAGTTGAGAAGATGACATTATGCTTTCGTCTAGAAAATTATCAGAAATTGGGATTGTGTCTGTATTTGAGGAAGGGAATCTTGAAAGATGATCGGCCACGACATTCTTTGCTCCGGCTTTATCTCGAATCTCCAAATCAAATTCTTGGAGCAATAATACCCACCTAATGAGTCTAGGCTTAGCATCGGTTTTTGTGAAAAGATATTTCAAAGCCGAGTGGTCTGTGTAGATGATGATGTGGGATCTTAGGATGTAAGATCAAAATTTCTCTAAGGAAAACACCACAGCTAAAAGTTCTTTCTCAGTCACAGTGTAGTTCTTTTGAGCAGCATCCAGAGTTTTACTGGCATAGTGAATGGCATAAGGTTTCCCGTCCTTCCTTTGACCCAATACTGCCCCCACAGCATAATCAGATGCATCGCACATGATCTCAAATTCACAGTTCCAATCTGGGGGTTGTAGGATGGGTGCTTCAGTGATGATTTTCATCAGGGTTTTGAAAGATTCAAAAGCATCCTCAGTAAACGTGAAGTCTTGATCTTTTTCCAGTAGTTTGGTGAGAGGGCGGGAGATTTTTGAGAAATCCTTGATAAATCGTCGGTAAAAACCGACGTGACCTAGGAAGGATCGAACACCCTTTATATTTACGGGTGGACCTAAGTGAGTGATGGTCTCAATTTTCGATGGATCCACTTCTATTCCTTTCTTCGATATGATATGTCCCAACACAATTCCTTGTTTCACCATGAAATGTGATTTCTCCCAAGATAAGATCAGGTTTACCTCAATACATTTTTGTAAGACTTTGTCCAAAAATCCGAGTGTCTCCTCAAAAGAGTCTCCAAAAATTGAAAAATCGTCCATAAATATCTCCATAAAATCACCAACCATGTCAGCAAAGATACCCATCATACATCTTTGAAAAGTGGCAGGGGCATTGCATAATCCAAAAGGCATTCGTCGGAATGCATAAGTCCCAAAAGGACAAGTGAATGTGGTTTTGTCTTGATCTTCCGGTGCTATGGCAACTTGGTTGTAGCCGGAATATCCATCTAAAAAGCAGAAAAATTCTTTTCCGGCTAGCTTCTCAATGATTTGGTCAATGAATGGTAATGGGAAATGATCTTTTCAAGTAGCCTTATTGAGTTTCCTATAATCTACACAGACTCTCCAAGATGTGGCTACTCTGGTAGGTATGTCCTCGCCTTTCTCATTTTTCACGATTGTTAATCCAGCTTTCTTGGGGACAACCTGGAGGGGACTAATCCAAGGACTATCGGCTATCGGATAAATGATGCCGGCACTCGACCACTTGTATATTTCATTCTTCACAACCTCTCGTAGATTAGGATTCAACCGCCTTTGCATTTCTCGAGAGGGTTTACTGTCATTCTCCAAATATATGTGGTGTGTACAGAATGTCGGGCTTATTCCTTTCAAATCAGTTATTTTCCAACCAATAGCCTGAGAATTCTTTTTCAATACCTCCATTAGTTGGCTCTCTTGCATATGATTTAGGTTGGCATTGATAATGACTGGTAGAGTGTGGGCATCATCCAAGAAAGCATACTTCAGATCTTTGGGTAGTGGTTTTAATTCAACAGTGGTTGTCGATGGATTCAGAGTTGTAATGTTTCCTGAGTCTATTACAGAAATAGTCTCAAATGGTGGTTCCATCATGGGCATGATCATGGTTGAGGTCAATGAGAGTTCAGAGTCTAATGTGTCCCAGGCATTATCAAGCTCCTCAATTTCTTGTCCGGTGATAGGGCTTGGTGGAGCTTCTAGTGCAAGATTCAGATTGTAGGTGGCAATTTCATGGAAAGCATTTTTGTAAGTGGATCTAGAGGTGTTCAGACTAACCTCTAAAGGATCCTTGGTGAGATGGATGGGGGCAAAGTCTTTTTGAATGTTGAGAACATCACATCTTTCTATCCAACCACATTCTTCGGTCTCAGATTCAGTGGAAGTAGGGGTGACCAGGTCTACCGGAATGACTTGACCATTGATTTTAAATTCAACTCTTCCAACCTCATAATCAAAATGAGCTTTAGCAGTGGCCAAAAATGGTCTTCCGAGTATGATTGGTGTCTCACTCAATATATTTGCTTGATCCATATCCATCACAACAAAGTCAACCGGGAATTTATGACCTTGAACATCAACTATCACATCCTCAAGTAGTCCTTTTGGTCTTTTTACAGATCGATCAGCCATTTGCAAAGTCATTGAGACAGGTTTCAGTTTTCCTAGGTCAAATTGCTCTAGAATAGCAGTCGGGAGAAGATTGATGGAAGCACCATTATCTAGCAAGGTGTGGTTGAAGGTTAATTTGCCAATTGTGCATCTAACTAGAGGAGCTCCTGGATCTTTCTTTTTTGTGGGTAAGAATTGGGAGATGGCATTGGTTGTTGCTTGAGGGAGCACATGTCTTTCAATATCTTCATTGTCCCTTCTACTTTTTCCTTTGGATTTTCGTTTTGGTGTGCATTTGTCCTTCAAAAATCGGGAGAAGGCTGGAACTTGTTCGAGGGCTTTCAAGAGTGGGATTTCAATGACGATGTCCGAGAATAGTTTTTCTAACTCCGGATCGATGGTGGATGATCGCGGTTTTCTTCGATGAAGAGCTTCGGGAAAGGGGATGGTTATGGTTGGAGAGGAAGGAGGGAGCATGGTTGTTTCAGCTGATTTCTCTCCATCATCAAACTCTTCCTCAATTTCAATTTGATCCTCAGAAGCTAGTGGTCTTGTGTAAGAAGCTAGTGGTCTTGTGTAGGCAGAAGTGGTTTTCCCATTTCTCAAAGTGACAGCATTAGCAGATTGGTTTGGATGGGGTGGGGTTTTGAAATTAACTTGATTTCTAGGCGCTTGTTGTGGGTTCCCTTGGTTTGGCCTAGAAGGTGTAATAAATCCTTGATTCGGGTTTTGGAAACCAGGTGGTGAGGTGAAGGATCCGACAGGTGGAGGAGTTTGAAGTACTCCAGATGAGCTGGCCTTATTGGTATTTGGATTGGGCAGCGGTTGAGGTGATAAGGATGGGATGTACGATCTGATCTCGACGAATTAACGAGCATTCTCAGAGTTGGCTTTTTGTTGGGCTTCAGTGGCCTGTTGTTGAGCTATAGCTAGTTGTTGTATTGCCTGAGCCAAGGCGTCGAAATTTACCGCAGTGGTGGAGGGTTGAGTCACGGGCGGTGCTATCGGTTGTCTGGGTTGGGTGTGATTTTGAAAATGATAATTGTTTTGTCCATTCCACCCAGAATTTGGTTGTTCTCTCCATGTGTTGTGGTTACTTGAATATCCTCCTCCTTGATTTCTCTGCACCCAATTCACAGTCTCCGGATTTATGTCTTGATTATGGGTGAATGTGGTATGGTTAACTTCCTGGTTGGTGGGGTTATTCATGGCCAATTTTTCTATGGCTTGAGTCATGAGGTTCATTTGTTTTGAGAGGGTTTCCCATTTGTCAGGATTCTCATTGTTATATCTCTCATGATCAATGATATTGACTGTCCTCGTGTTTCCACCGTATTGTTCAATTGATGAACTATTTACCGAATTGTCAGCCATATTTTCAAATAATTTCCAAACGAAATGCTCATCACGGCTGATGTAATTTCCATCGCAGGAGCCATCAATTACTCTCTTAAATGATGTATCTATGCCCTCATAGAATATCTGAACTAGCTTCCATTTGGGTATAGCATGATGATGGCATTTCCTTTGAAGTTCCTTAAATCGTTCCCAGGCTTCATGAACGAGCTCTCTATTTTTCTGAGTGAATGATGATATGGCTTGTCTCAAGGCATTTGTCTTTCCTATTGGGAAGTATTTCTTGATGAATGCCTCTCTTAAGATATCCCAAGATGTGAGTGGAGTTCCATAATTTCTAAGCCATTGGAGTGCTTTGTCCTTGAGTGAGTGAGTGAAAGCTTTCATGTAGATGTATTCTTTTTCTACCCCAGGGATACTCATGGTGTCACAAGCAGATCGGAAATCTTGGATGTGGAGAAAGGGGTCTTCAGAGTCATTTCCATAGTATTTTGGGATCAAGGAGAGTGATGCGGGCTTTATCTCAAAGTCTCCTACCTCAGGCGGGATTTGGACCCAATGAACTAAGTCTTCTGCAGCCGGGTTGTAATGTGTAGTAATGGGTGGCGGTCGGATGAGAGGTGCTATGGTGTGGCGAATTGTGGCATTTTCTTCTCTCAGCAGTTGTAATTGATGCAGGATGAGATCCATAGGGTTTGGTCTTTCTTCTCCCATATTTCCAAGGTCAGTTGAAGGAGATGGGTTGGGTTTTCTCCTATAAATCGGGTCGTACTCTAATGGTTGTTGCACTGGATTTTTCAGAGACCTACGACCTAGCATACACAGCACAAACACCAAGCAATTTGTTGTTTCACCAACTCACACAAAAATTGCCATGGAAGCGGTTATCTTTTCGATTTTAATTTAGTGATTCAACAAAAGTTTTCAGAGAAATTAGAGTCCTTAAAGATGAGGTGGGTGTGGAAGATTGTGAGAAATCGATGTCCTAATCCGGCTGGGGGATCCAGGGTTGGTACTCAGATCATTAGATCTTCTTTTCCCACAAGAACCTGTGCCCAACGCGTCGAGGAGTTACGATCTCTCTCTGCAATCCCACGTAGCACCAGGGATTTTTGTCTCTATCCAAGGGTTCTATGTGCTCGTGATTTTTGTGTCATACACGTGCATCAAACAAGCATTCAGAATTTGTCCGCTTTCTGCTCGGGCCACTGCGGTGGCCTTTCAAGCTTATCTTTTTAAATGATCAGCACACAATTTGGTGGTCTTTGAATTAGATTATCAGAGGGAGAAGACCACGGATATGATGCAAAGAAGAAGTGTTTTTTAAAATTTTTTCGGTTTAAGTTCGGAGCGCAAACAAATGTAGGAAATTTTTAAAAGCCTAAGATGCCTAAGAGAAAGATGGACTCACAGTGCCTGCATTTCTGGTGCTAATCCGTAATATTTTGTCATGCTGATGGCGAGCTTTTCCGAGAAGGGAGGGGGAAATTAAGATTACAAATTTTTTTAACAAATTACAAGTTCGCTAAAATAAAATGCATGAAAAGACAAGTAAAATTTTTTTTCTTTTTGAAGCCTAAGTACCTGCAAAACAAAAAAATGCACGGATTAGAAACTTGAAATTAAGTTAGAAAGAAGAAGAAAAAAAATGCAAATGTTGCCTAGTCCCCGGCAACGACGACAAAATGTTGACAAGGTTTTTCGCGGTTTAAAAAGTCGATTTTATCAAGTCGTTGTTTTCCCACGATAAACCGTTATCAAACAAATAAAATACAACTACGAGCACAATGGAGACATAGAAAATGCATACGGCAAGTAGAGGTTCGAATCCACAGGGACTTAGCAAATTTGCATAATTTCTCTTTGATTTTTTAACAACAATTCGACTCTTACGGTGATTCAAAGGAGATACTATTTATTTGTCAAGTCAAATGATATCGAAATGATATGAAGCACTTATACAGCATTCTAAATTTGATCACTATTTTTAGAAATTTTCTTATCTCGACATGGCAATCTCAATGCTCAAAAGAAGTTTCTAGGGGCATAAACGAAAATGACTAAGAAACCAGGGGTCGATTTGTAAAAGAAATAAAATGATATTTCATCAACTAATGAAGAATGCTAATGGACATGGATGGAATTTTTACACATCAAACCAAGAGATGGTATTGATTGCGGATGATATAACATCTAAAGGATACGTCCCTTTGCTTCAGAACCAGACTTAAAATATTGCAAATATAAATTTTTTAAGTGCCGAAATCAGAACTGAATTTAAAAACAGAAAGTAAAGAGAGGAAGGGAAGGAGATTGTCTTCTCTGTAAGTTCAGAACTCCGAGATGGAGGGGCGGCTGTACGGACTGGAGAAACAAGCCCGTGCACAGCAGCGTGGGTGCACGCACAACAGGTGGATGAGCCCGAGAAGAAGGCTTGTACGAGGAGGCTGGTGGCTGGACGAATGCCGATGCACAGTGGCGCAAGAAGGAGCTGCATTAGAGTGCGGAGGAGATGGCAGTGCACGAACTGGAGGTTGCCGAAGGTGCTGTTGGAGGTTTTCGTCTGGGTGAGAAGAGGGGCCGTCGGCTACTCCTCCAACAGTACCGTGCAAGCGGCCTGGGCTTGCGCAACAGAGCGGGCTGGAGAGAACGTCTGTGCGTGCGGCCGGTGAGCTAAAGGAGGTGGCCGTGCGCACAGCCACGCACAGGTGGTAGGCGGCCAGGAGTGACTGTCGTGCGTGCAGCAGTAGAGCAAGGTCGGAGAAGGACCACCGTGAGTGGTTGTTTGGTGGACGAGTTCGCTAGTACAAGATATAGATGATGCTTTGGAAAAATGCTTGGGCGAGAGATGGAGATATGCGCTCCGTTGCCAGCGTCCCCGATCACACTTTCATCCCTCCATTTTATAGCCGATGATGACAGCGTTCGAGTAGGCAAAACGTCGTCACGGGAACCACTCTGGGTTGATGATGTACGCACCCTCCCGAGGAAGATGTTGGAGACGATGGGTCGTTTGATAAAGCAAGCCTTCGGTGACCTGCAAATATTTATATCATAAATATGGTGCACGTTGATTGTACATGCATGGGGAGAGAGGGGAGATTCACGTGGGTGGTTTGTTTGCATGGGGAATGCCATGTACGTGAAGCTTAAGAGAGAGAGCATGATGGGCAAATTTACTAATACACCCCCCATTAAAATGAAAAAGGCAATTGTATAACTAAGCCAATTATGTTGGTTTTGTTTTAATGCTCCTCTCTCTCTTACATATATTTATAATGAGATTTTGATTTCTCCTCTTTTCATAATAAATATACATATGAGTTATTAAAGGTAATTATCGTATGTTCTATGAATGTATACACATTGTGTAATTAATATAACTAGATTGTGAATAAAGATCATGTATTATGTTGTTTTCTTTGATGTATGAATTAGATGCGGATTATGTGAATTTAGAGTTTATATATCAAGTATTAAGATTATACTCCACATAATTTAAGCATGTTATAACTATATATAATGTAATCATCACCCAGCTGTCCAGAGCTAAAGCCGCTCCCTACTTCGCTGAAGTATCGGTTCCTTGCGGGCGAACCTGAGATGTACCCAGTCATCATCTCCGCCGATCTGACTGGAGAGCAAGAATCCCGTTTGATGGGGGTTCTTGAAAAGAGCCGCAAGGCAATCGGATGGAGCGTAGCAGATCTCCATGGGATTAGTCCATCAGTGTGCTCCCACCATATCTATCTCGAGGAGGGGGCGAAGCCGTCACGTGAGTTCCAGCGGCGACTGAACCCCAACCTGAGAGAGGTCGTGATGAAGGAAATATCAAAATGGTGGAGTGCAGATTTTATTTATCCCATTTCCGACTCCAAGTGGGTCAGCCCCTTGCATGTGGTGCCCAAGAAGACGGGCATCACGACTGTGATCAGTGAGTCGGGAGAGGAGATTGCTACACGAGTACCCACCTCTTGGAGGGTCTGTGTTGACTACAGGAGACTCAACCAGGCCACCAAGAAGGACCATTTCCCCCTGCCTTTTATTGACCAGATCATTGAGAGACTGGCAGGGAAGAGCCATTATTGCTTCCTGGATGGGTACTCGGGCTACAACCAGGTGGCCATCGCTCCTGAGGATCAGAAGAAGACCACCTTTACCTGTCCCTTTGGTACATATGCCTTTCGACGCATGCCATTTGGGCTATGCAACGCCCCTGCGACTTTTCAGAGGTGCATGCTGTCGATCTTTTCGGATATGGTAGGGGAGTGTTTGGAGGTCTTCATGGACGATTTCTCGTCTACGGCGACGGATTCGACTCCTGTCTTGACTGCCTAGACCGAGTACTCCAGCGATGTATTGAGTACCATTTGGTTCTATCTTGGGAGAAGAGTCACTTCATGGTGACTCAAGGGACGGTGCTTGGCCACATCATCTCCAACAGGGGCATGGAGGTTGATCCGGCCAAGGTTGATGTCATTAGAAAACTCGCACCGCCGTCCAATTTGAGGCAGCTACGGTTATTCCTGGGGCACGTTGGATTTTATAGGAGATTTATTCAGGATTTCAGCAGGATTGCCCGACCGTTGACTGACCTCTTGACGAAAGACACCGAGTTCCTTGTCGATGACAAGTGTCTTTCGTCCTTTGCGACTCTCCAGCAGTGTGTTATTGAGGCTCCTGTCCTCCAGCCGCCTGATTGGTCTCTCCCATTTGAGATCATGACGGACGCCTCCGATTTTGCCGTAGGGGCAGTGCTGGGACAGAGGAGGGATGGAGTTCCATTTGCCATTCACTACGCTAGCCGCACATTGGATTCCGCCCAGCGGAATTACACGGTCACAGAGAAGGAGATGCTAGCCGTAGTGTTCGCCCTAGATAAGTTTCGATCGTATATCATTGGATCTAGAGTGACTTTGTACACAGATCACACCGCCATCAGGTACCTCATGGCAAAGAAGGATGCCAAGGCCAGACTTACTAGATGGATCCTTCTACTCCAAGAATTCGACATTGAGATCAAGGACAAGCCTGGAGTCAAGAATGTGGTGGCGGATCATCTCTCCCGTTTAGAGCAGCCTGAGGAGTCTGAGCAGATTGATCCCATTCGAGATACCTTCCCAGATGAGGCGATCCTTGCTATCGCCTCGCTCCCGTGGTATGCCGATATTGTGAACTTTCTCGTTGCTGGGAAAGTCCCACAAGATTGGCCCAGGCAGAGGCTTGAGACCTTCCTTACGAAGGCCAAGTCATACCACTGGGAGGATCCCATCCTTTACCACGAAGGAGGGGATAGCGTCTGGCGTCGGTGTATTCCTCAGGAGGAACACCATAGCGTCCTCACTTACTGCCACAAGCTTGAGGCAGGAGGACATCATTCTGGGAGGAGAACGGCACAGAAAGTGCTCCAATCCGGCTTGTGGTGGCCTACCCTCTTCAAGGACTCAGATGAGTTCGTGAAGAGGTGTACTGACTGTCAGAGGATGGGCACTTGTGGACAACGTGATATGATGCCGATGCAGCCCATTCACTTCTGTGAGGTTTTTGACGCATGGGGCATCGATTTCATGGTCCATTCCCTAAAAGTCAGGGATTTGAGTACATTTTGTTGGCCGTGGATTATGTTAGTCGTTGGGTTGAGGCTATCCCCGCCCGAGCCGCTGATGCGAGGACAGTTTGCAAATTTTTGAGGAAGCACATCATCACGCGGTTCGGGGTTCCACGAGTTTTGATTTCTGATGGGGGATCTCATTTCATCAACGACCAGGTGAAGGCCCTTGCTGGCGAGTTCGGTATAGACCATCGTGTTGCCACACCTTACCATCCACAGACGAATGGTCTAGCCGAGGTGTCGAATAGGGAGATCAAGACGATATTGCAGAAAGTCGTCCGCCCTGACCGAAAGGATTGGTCACGGCTTTTGGACTCGGTCTTGTGGGCATATAGGACGTCTTTCAAGACACCATTGGGCACATCTCCCTTTCGCCTCGTATATGGCAAGCCGTGCCATTTACCTGTTGAGCTGAGGCACAAGTCACTTTGGGCAGTTACAGATATTCTTATGGATCCAAATGGTATGGGAGACCAGAGGAGGGCAGAGTTAGCCGCCTTGGAGGAGCTTAGAGATACAACTTTCTCAAACAGCCTACATTACAAGGAGAGAGTGAAGGAGTGGCATGATTCTCATATCAGCCACAAGCATTTTGAGATTGGACAGAGAGTATGGCTGTTTGATGCGAGGCTACGTTTGTTTCCAGGGAAGCTACAGAGCAAATGGAAGGGACCCTACTTGGTCAGAAAGGTACACGACAACGGTAGCATTGATATATCTGAGTTGTCTTCTGAGAGTGCCTTTCGAGTGAATGGCCAACGGCTCAAGCCATTTCTAGATCATGAGCCGCGGGTCGCTGATCTTGCCCCTATTCATTTTGCGCGAGATGTGGTCTTTGACTCACATCTAATGCATCTCACGCCTGAGTTTCACTGATCTTCCGCCTTGTATAGATCCAGATGTCCATATCACTACATTCTTTAGTCCCACATCCCTTTCTTCATCTTGTGATTATGCTATACTTAGGGTGCACTTTACCCTAAGTATAGGGGGGATGTGAGACCTTTTGAGTATTCCTTTTGTTTCTGTCTACCCCTGTTTTGCTGCCTATACTTAGGGATATTTTACCCTAAGTATGGGGGGGTAGACCCTGTACATTCTCCACTCGGTTTTCCCTTAGTATATAGCCTGCTATACTTAAGATTATTTAATCCTAAGTATAGGGGGAAGACCCGAGACCCTCTTGACTTTTCATTCATTCGTCTTTGTATATAGCCTTTCTTTTCACTTCCCTATATCTAGTACGAGTTATGTCTTCTTCATCGCTCTTGACTCTGAGGACATCGTTCGAGCTAAGTATAGGGGGGTGTGTATATATTTCATATATACTTTAGCCATAACTCGTACTTTGTGTGAGTGTGTTAATAAATAAAATGGCTAAAAATCACAAAAATTAAAAAATTTTCATGTACATAAACATTCTTTTATTTGCACATAAATAGCTAGTGTACAAATTATTTTTGTAAAAATGATTTCAAAAATCTTTTGTGTAAATCTTGTGTAAATATTTTCTTATCAAAATTATGTATATAGTACAAAATTTTTCCAAAATGTTTTGAAAATCAAAAGTTTGCAAAAATCTTGTGTAAATGTGTGTAAATATCTTTTGCAAAACTTGCACTTCATGCATCATCCATTCATGATTTCAAAATATTTTTCAAAAATTTTGCATGTTTGTAAAATTTGCGTAAATAAGCATCTTTTGTACATATGTATATAGTTTTTCTGGATGATAGTTGACATTTAAACTAGCCTGGAATCAAATTGAGAAATGGAGCTTGATTAAGATCTTAATCCACCTAAATTCTAAGAGGAACCTTATAGGGCTTAGGTTTAAGGCTTTTCAGGTCCATGGTGACTTAATTCTTTGAGTCCACTAGGCTATGATCACATGTCATCTCAATGAGCCTAAGTAGAGCACTTAACAACAACACATGACTCATATAGGCAATGGCTTTACTTGGACACCAGCACTATGCACCGAGCTCTCTACGGATGAGGAGGTGAGGAGGCAGTCTTCCTTGACTTGGGGTAGCATATGGGGGTAGTACTTCTAGGCAGAACCTCTCTTCTTCTTTTAGTGAAGGAAGTGCGTCTCAACTTGGTCTGGTTGCCATGAGGTCTAACAACGGGAGTTGTGGGTTGCAATAAAGCTTCAAAAGAGGGATAGTCTACTGGCTCAAGAGGAAAAACTCCTTGTATATATGCTGCACATGTATATGTTGTACAGATGCACTTAAAAAAAATTTTTTGTGCAAAATGAAAATAACTCCAAAAAAGTGGTGGGTCTGATAGAAAATGATAATCCCACCGGAGTATGTATATAGAGTGCAATAAGCAAAGCATGGTTTCATGATTCACCTGATGTAGCTTGCAGCAGGGAGACTTGGCTACACTGGTCAAGCTCCCAAGGGTACTTGGCTACACTGGCCTTGACCCATTCTCTTCTTCCTCCTCTTCTTGAGCCGGTTGAACTTGAACTTAGAAGGGAATACCCCGCTCCTCGAGGAAAGAGTGGCCAGATTGAGGTCATAGAGTTACCTTGTTAGGGAGGGTTGTCAAGTTGCCATTTCTGAGGTGGAGAGCTTAGACCTCACTTTCACAGGACAAGAAAAGATTCATGGTCTTCAGGGTTTGTGATTGATGACTTGTTCTGATCTGGAGCATTGAGGAGTCTTGGTTATAGATTAGTGGAACTTAGAGGCTGTTGAGTTTTAGACTTAAGTCCAAATGAGTTTCCGACACATTAATAATCCAAAGATCTGATCGAGCTCCATACCCCAATTTAATGAAGGCAAGTTTAATAATCAGCCTTGATCCATGTACATCCTCTTTTTCTTTTTCTTTATTTCTTTTTCACTTCTTTTTCAAATAAGTGTTTGCTAAGGGACTAGCAAAGTTAAGTATAGGGGGGTGATGAATACTCATTCATCACCCTTTATTCTTATATTTTAGCTACAAAAACCTTTGCAAATGCATGTAGATATGTGTGAATAGAAATAATTACCAATAGCATGCATTGTGTAAAAACCTATAATTAGCATGTTTTTGTGCGAAAATAAAAGAATAAAGATTAAAAAGAAAAAGAGGGAAATATTTAGAATAAATATTGAGCAACCTAACCCAAGGGAGGGCTCAGCATGGGCCTGACCGCATAAAAGCCAAAGTAGAGGGAGATAGGGGCTCATGTGTGTAAATATTTATGTAAATAAATAAAAATATTTCCTCACAAAAATAGCCTAAAATATGCTTGTAGATACTTATACATATTTATAAGTATAAAAACAAGATAAAAAGAGAAAAAATATAAAAGAACAAAAATATCACTTTCATCATGTATATAGACTCACCTACATATTTATTTAGCCTTATAAATAAATAAAATTAATTTTTATAATCTTTTGTAAATATTCTATATTATATATAGTGTAAATAAATAAAATAAAAACAATCAAAACAAAAACCAAATAAAAATAGCAAAATTAAAAACACAAAAACATATTGTAAATATACCATGTATATAAATGTACATATATATTTATTTTACCTATGTATATAAATAATAAAAATAAAATAAAAATATCTTTTTATTCCTTATTTTATAATGAAAATAAATAAAATATAAAATAGGAATAAAATTGCATAAAAATAACAATTAAAAAATCAAAAAAAATTAAAAAGCCTATATTGTGCATATACCTATATATAGCTATATAATGTAAGTACCTTATTTTTATTTCTAAAAATTTATTAAAAATCACAAAAAAATAGAAAAAAATAAAATAAAAATATTTCATGTTTTATTTTTTTACAAATTCGGCCATTTTCCACCTGTTATTTCACTTCCAAATAATATCCACATGGCCTGTTCCTATTGGGTCCTGGGAGTGTTGACCGCCCGGTCAACTCCCCCCCCCCCAGGACCACCCCGTCTCGGATCTGGGTGACGGATCCGATTTTTCCCTTTTCTACCCGCTTAATCCGACACCCATTTCACCAAACCCCGGGTCCGACTTCTTCGCGATACACCCGAGACCCTCGCCGGAGCCACCGCATCGAGATCCGCGCTCCTGATTTCCCTACCCGCGCGATTCTTTCCGGATCACCCCCACGTATAAAGCCAAGCTCCGCCACCCTATTTCCCTATCTTTGGCCATTCGAATCCTTCACCTGTGAGCTCCAGAGAGTGCGCGAGAGTGACAGCTCGCATCCGGTGCTGTCGAAGCGAGGAGAGGAGGAGAGACCATCGATCCGGTGAGCTACGCCGCCGCCGCTCCGCCACCAGCATGAGCACCGAGCCTCGGAGGGAGACGCTCCTCAAGGCAAAGACCAGGAGCTTCCTTAGCTCCTCCCCAGTCTCCTCGTCCACCCAGGTAGCTCCGATAGCCTTTCTTTTTCCGTAATTTTTAGTTGCCCCCAAATCGCTCCGCCACCGTCCATCGTCGATTCCTCCCGATTCCGACCACCATCCGATCATCGGGCATTGCCATAGCCTTCGCCGCCTTCCCACGCACCTTCTTCACCCCTCCATCCAACCCAGCTCGCACAGGAGCTGGGAGTCGAGCTCCTCTGTCTACCCCCTTCGCCGGAGCTCGCCATATCGACCCACAGACCACCGTCACTCCGCATAACCGGGTCGAGGCAGTTTGCCCTCGACCCGCGAGTCTTCTAGATTGCTTTGCAGGTCGAACGAAGGCCATCTGAGGTCCTTCGTCATTCAGCCAGGAGGCACAGCTCCGCCGACCTTGCCCGAGCTCCTCAGAGCTCGGCTGGATCATCGGAGCCCACCACCAGCTGTGGGACACCCTTGCGGAGCTTCTCCGACCTTCAGGCGCAGCAGAGGAGCCCCGGAGCGAAGCCATCGGGCCGGCGAACTTCGCCGGTCATCTGTTCTTCGAGGATCCTCCTCCTCCGTTCGATCAGACCTCTCGCTCTAGGTGTCATCTGGGCCGTTCATCCCTGGAGCTGCCTTTACCGTCAGATCAGAGGAGAGTCGATCGCAGCCGTCGGTCCAGTGAGGGGTGTAGCCTCTGAGCGTCCTCGATCGTTTGATCAGACACGTGGCCATCACCCCGCCATTGGATCACCCCGAGGAGAGCAGCGTTGGACCCCCAGTCACCCTCGACCGCTTGATCAGACACGTGGCGTTCATCCTGCGATTCGAGTAATAAAGGGTAATTTACCCTTAGGCCCCCTCTGCTATTTTATTTCGTAGTTAGTCCTGTAATTAGTTAATTTAGTTGTTTAGTTTTGGGGAAAACTTGCATAGAGACCCTTGTGCTTGCCTTCATTTGCTGTTATACCCCTATACATGGTCTGACACGTGCTTCGTCACGTGATTTCTTTGGGTTAATTGCACTATATGCCCCTGTAGTTCTGGTTGTTAACAGTTGAATGAAACTTTTAGTTTATTTGCATTTATACCCCTGTGCGTGATATATTTCAACATGTGCGTGATATTTTGGGTATTTTGCGAATAGGGCCTTGGACTTTTGGTACCTGTTACCAATAAGTCCTTGGAACTTATTTTCATTACATTTGGGTCCCTGAGTGCCCCAGGCACGCGCGTGTGATGACACAAAAATCCCGAGTGGCTAAGGCAATCAGGTATCTGAGACGGTGATTGCGACCTCAATCACTCGGATGTGTCTATCAAGAAAAATGAACCACTCGCGAAAAATAAAATCAATCAACACAAAGAAGCGGTCCTGCTATGTGATTAACCTGGTATAGCACCCGGGGTCGAACTCAAGGAGCACGGATTGGCCAAAGGCCTACGAAGTAGTAAAAACAAATAAAATAAAAAAGGAAAATATTTTTAGTGGTTTTTAATTATTTTTATATTTTTTTGGATTTTTAAAAGATTAAGAAATTAAGAAAAGCAAATACAAGCACACTTCAACAAATTATTTAAATCAACAAAATTCAACCAAAAATTAAAACAAAAATATTTTTATGTATTTTATATTTTTTAGTGTTTTTGGTGAATTTTTGATAATTTTCTGATGTGTATTTTATTTTCTAAAAATCAAACAGTGGCAAAAATAAAGGGTACTGTCCAGCAGAGCCAAAAAGCCCTAGATAAAATATCTAAGGGCCTTAAAATGGCCTGGAGGTAATTTTCCTGTGAAATAGATAAAACAAGGAAAATTTAGGTACCAATTTTATTATTTTTGGGTTTTAAATTATTTACTAGAATTTTTATGGGTTTTTGAGTGTTTTTAAGTTTTTAAGGTTTTTAAGCAATGAAAAATAGCCAAAATTGGCTAGAAAATCAAACAAACTAAACTAAACAGTAGCTAATTTTTAAGGAATTTTTAGGGGAGTTTTTATATTTTTTTGTGAATTTTCGAGTTAAACAGTAACGAAAGTAAAGGTTTTTGAATTTTTAAAAATAGCAAACAAAATAAAAAATGTCCTCAAAAATCCTTGAAAATCCTACACCATGGCAGGAGCCATGTGTCAAATTCTCATTGGATTTGGAGGTGATTTGATATTTTATTCAAAAATACAAAGAGGGTACTGTGCACAGGGACTGAAATGCAAATACCCAAAGTTCTGGGGGTCCCGGTGCAATTAACCCAGCAAAACACGCGCCAAGCGCGTGCCTGGGGCACTCAGGGACCTAAATGTAACAAAAATAAGTCCCGAGGACTTATTGGTAACGCGTACCAAAAGTCCAGGGGCCCTATCTGCAATTTACCCAAAATAAAACGCACATGTGTAAAACAATCACGCACAGGGGTATGAATGCAATTATATAAAAACTTTCATTCGTTTCATAACAACCAGAACTACAAGGGCATATGCTGCAAATACACCAAAATAACACGTGACGAAGCACGTGGCTCACAACAGACAGGGGTATAAATGCAAATATCTAAAGCTCAGGGTCCTCTATGCAATTAAACTTAGAACTAAACAACGTACTTAAATATTTACAGGACTAATACGAAATAAAGCAAAGATAAGGGCCTAAGGGTAAATTACCCCTTATTAACCGGAGCGGCTGGATGCCTGCCACGTGGAGATCGGACGGTCCAGATGGGGGCAGCTCTCAGCGCTGGGACTGCTTTGGTTGATCCAACGGTCTAGGCCAGGACACGTGTGGATCTGACGGTCCGGATCAGTCGCCTCAGATCTGACGTCGAGGGGCGCTCCAGGAACCAACGGTCAGGATGGCTTCTGGAGCTGGGGGCTGATCCAACGACGCTGGAGGGTGCTGGAAGAACTGGGCCCCGGCGAGCTTCGCCGGGCTCGTGCGGGCGCTGGCCTCCTCCTTGGAGCGCTCTGATGATCGGGGAAGAAAGCTGGTGCGCTCCTGCGTCTGCTGCTGCGCTCCGATGATCGACCCGAGCTCGGAGGAGCTCAGGGGCGGTCGGCGGAGCTGGTCTTCTGGCCGAATGATGGAGAGCCTCAGATAGCCCTCGTTCGGACCTGCAAAGTGAACCAAAAGACTCGCGGGTCGAGGGCAAATTGCCTCGACCCGGTTAGGCGATGTGGAGGTGGCTGGTGCGTCGGGACGGCGGGCTCCGGCGAAGGTGGTGGACGGAGGAGCCCGGTTCCCAGCTCCTGTGCGAGCTGGGTTGAGTGCGTGGGTGCAGAAGGTGCGTCGGAGGGAGGCGAACGTGAAGGTCGGGTCCGATGGTCGGATGGTGGTCGGAACCGGGGTGAATCGAAGAAAAATGACGGCGGCGCTAATTGGGGGTAAACGAAAGTCGAACGAAATGGCGGAGCTACGGGACTACCTGGATGAACGGTGAGACTGGGGAAGAGCAGGGGGTGCTCCTGGTCGTCGCCTCGAGGGTCGTCTCGGCCCGAGGCTCGAAGCTCGCTCAGGTGGCGGAGCTACGGCGGCAACGTCGTCGGATCGATGGTTTTCACCTCCTCTCCTCGCTGCAACAGGTCGAGGCGCTCGCTGTCACTCTCGCGGTCTCTCTGGAGCTCACAGGGAAGAAGGGGAATGACCAAAGATAGCGTGGGAAGGTGGCGGAGCAACGCCTTTATATGGCTAGGGGTCCGAGAAGAAGGGGTCCGGGCAAGCTCAGGAGCGCGCGGATCCCGAGGGAGCGGCTCCGGCGAGGATGCCGGATGCAAGGAGAATGATTCGGACCCGGGGTTTGGCGAATTGGTGATCGGGTCGAGCGGGTATTAATTGGAGAAATCGGGTCAGGAGCTCGGACCCGTGGGAAGTGGTCCTGGGGGGGGCTAGTTGACCGGGCGGTCAACATCCCCAGGAGCCAATGAGGTTCGGCCACGTGGCTGGATCTTGAGGTGACAAATAGAGGTAGCTAGGGACCGAATCTGCAAAAACTCCAAACATGAAATATTTTTATTTTATTTTTTTCTATTTTTTTGGTGATTTTTAATTAATTTTTGGAAATAAAAATAGGCTATATACATAATATGTACTAGATATAGGTATATGCAATATATATAGGGTTTTGATTTTTTGATTTTTATATATTATTTTTATACAATTTTATTCCCATTTTATATTTTATTTATTTACATTATAAAATAAGGAATAAAAGGGTATTTTTATTTTATTTTTATTATTTATATACATAGGTAAAATATATAGATATGTACATCTATGTACATGGTATATGTACAGTGTATTTTTGTATTTTTGATTTTTCTATTTTTATTTTGTTTTGATTTTAATTGTTCTTATTTTATTTATTTACAATATATAACATAGATTATTTACAAAAATTATAAAAATTACTTTTGTATATTTACAAAGCTAAAGAAATATATAGGTGTGGTTTATTTACATGATGAAAGGGGTATTTTTGATCTTTTTGATTTTTAACCTTTTATTTTGTTTTTATCTTTTATAAATATATACAAATATTTACAAGCATATTTTTGGGTGAGGAAAATATAGTTTTATTTATTTACACAGATATTTACACATGAGCCCCTATCTCCCTCTACTTTGGCTTTTATGCGGTCAGGCCCATACTGAGCCCTCCCTTGGGTTAGGTTGCTCAATATTTATTCTAAATATTTCCCTCTTTTTCTTTTTAATCTTTATTCTTTTATTTTTGCACAAAAACATGCTAATTATAGGTTTTTACACAATGCATGCTTTTGGTAATTATTCCTATTTACACATATCTACATGCATTTGCAAAGGTTTTTGTAGCTAAAATATAAGAATAAAGAGTGATGAATGGGTATTCATCACCCCCTATACTTAACTTTGCTAGTCCCTTAGCAAACACTTATTTGAAAAAGAAGTGAAAAAGAAAGAAAGAAAAAGAAAAAGAAAAAGAGGATGTACATGGATCAAGGTTGATTATTAAACTTGCCTTCATTAAATTGGGGTATGGAGCTCGATCAGATCTTTGGATTATTAATGTGTCGGAACCTTATTTAGACTTAAGCTTAAAACCTAACAGCCTCTAAGTTCCACTAATCCATAACCAAGACTCCTCAATGCTCCAGATCAGAACAAGTCATCAATCACAAACCCTGAAGACCATGAATCTTTTCTTGTCCTGTGAATGTGAAGTCTAAGCTCTCCACCTCAGAAATGGCAACTTGACAACCCTCCCCAACAAGGTAACTCTATGACCTTAATCTGGCCACTCTTTCCTCGAGGAGCGGGGTATTCCCTTCTAAGTTCAAGTTCAACCGGCTCAAGAAGAGGGGGAAGAAGAGAATGGGTCAAGGCCAGTGTAGCCAAGTACCCTTGGGAGCTTGACCAGTGTAGCCAAGTCTCCCTGCTGCAAGCTACAACAGGTGGATCATGAAACCAAGCTTTGCTTATTGCACTCTATATACATACTCCGGTGGGATTATCATTTTCTATCAGACCCACCACTTTTTTGGAGTTCTTTTCTTTTTGCACATTTTTTTTCAAGTGCATCTGTACAACATATACATGTGCAGCATATATACAAGGAGTTTTTCCTCTTGAGCCAGTAGACTATCCCTCTTTTGAAGCTTTATTGCAACCCACAACTCCCATCGTTAGACCTCATGACAACCGGACCAAGTTGAGACGCACTTCCTTCACTAAAAGAAGAAGAGAGGTTCCACCTAGAAGTACTACCCTCATATGCTACCCCAAGTCAAGGAAGACTGCCTCCTCACCACCTCATCCGTAGAGAGCTCGGTGCATAGTGCTGGTGTCCAAGTAAAGCCATAATCTATATGAGTCATGTGTTGTTGTTAAGTGCTCTACTTAGGCTCATTGAGATGACATGTGATCATAGCCTAATGGACTCAAAGAATTAAGTCACCATGGACCTGAAAAGCCTTAAACCTAAGTCCTATAAAGTTCCTCTTAGAAATTAAGGTGGATTAAGATCTTAATCAAGCTCCATTTCTCAATTTGATTCCAGGCTAGTTTAAATGTCAACTATCATCCAGAAAAACTATATACATATGTACAAAAGATGCTTATTTACACAAATTTTACAATCATGCAAAATTTTTGAAAAATGTTTTGAAAACCATGAAATGATGATGCATGAAGTGCAAGTTTTGCAAAAAGATATTTACACACATTTACACAAGATTTTTGCAAACTTTTTGATTTTCAAAACATTTTGGAAAAAATTTTGTATTATATACATAATTTTGATACAAAAATATTTACACAAGCTTTACACAAGAGATTTTTGAAATCATTTTTACAAAAATAATTTGTACACTACCTATGTATGTGCAAATAAAAGAAGATTATGTACATGAAATTTTTTTAATTTTTGTGGTTTTTAGCCATTTTTATTTATTAACACACTCACACAAAGTACGAGTTATGGCTAAAGTATATATGAAATATATACACCCCCTATACTTAGCTCGAACGATGTCCTCAGAGTCAAGAGCGATGAAGAAGACATAACTCGTGCTATGTATAGGAAAGTGAAAAGGAAGGCTATACAAAGAGAAAAGATAGAAGTCAAGAGGTTCTCAGGTCTTCCCCCTATACTTAGGATCAAATAATCCTAAGTATAGCAGGCTGTATACTAAGGGAAAACATGAGTGCAGAATGTACAGGGTCTACCCCCCCTATACTTAGGGTGAAATATCCCTAAGTATAGGCAACATAAACAAGGGTAAACAGAAACAAAAGAAATACTCAGGAGGTCTCACATCCCCCCTATACTTAGGGTAAAGTGCACCCTAAGTATAGCATAATCACAAGATGAAGAAAGGGATGTGGGACTAAAGAATGTGGTGATATGGACATCTGGATCTATACAAAGCGGAAGATCAGTGAAACTCAGACGTGAGATGCATTAGATGTGAGTCAAAGACCACATCTCACGCAAAATGAATAGGGGCAAGATCAGCGACCCGCGGCTCATGATCTAGAAATGGCTTGAGCCGCTGGCCGTTCACTCGAAAGGTACTCTCAGAAGACAACTCGGATATATCTATACTACCGTTGTCGTGTACCTTTCTAACCAGATAAGGTCCCTTCCATTTGCTCTGTAGCTTCCCTGAAAATAATCGTAGCCTCGCATCAAACATCCATACTCTCTGTCCAATCTCAAAATGCTTGTGGCTGATATGAGAATCATGCCACTCCTTGACTTTCTCCTTATAATGTAGGCTGCTTGAGAAAGCTGCATCTCTAAGCTCCTCCAGGGCAGCTAGCTCTTCCCTCCTCTGGTCTCCCATACCATCCGGATCCATCAAAATATCTGTAACTGCCCAAAGTGACTTGTGCCTCAGCTCAACAGGTAAATGGCATGGCTTGCCATATACGAGGCGAAAAGGAGATGTGCCCAAAGGTGTCTTGAAAGACATCCTATATGCCCACAAGACCGAGTCCAAAAGCTGTGACCAATTCTTTCGGTCAGGGCGGACGACTTTCTGCAGAATAGTCTTGATCTCCCTATTCGACACTTCGGCTAGACCATTCGTCTGTGGATGGTAAGGTGTAGCAAAACGATGATCTATGCCGAACTCGCTGGCAAGTGCCTTCACCTGGTCGTTGATGAAGTGAGATCCCCCATCAGAAATCAGAACTCTTGGAACCCCGAACCGCGTGATGATGTGCTTCCTCAAAAATTTGCAAACTGTCCTCGCATCAGCGGCTCGGGCGGGGATAGCCTCCACCCAATGACTAACATAATCAACGGCCAACAGAATGTACTCAAATCCCTGACTCTTAGGGAATGGACCCATGAAATCGATGCCCCATGCGTCAAAAACCTCACAGAAGTGAATGGGCTGCATCGGCATCATATCACGCTGTCCACAAGTGCCCATCCTCTGACAGTCAGTACACCTCTTCACGAACTCATCTGAGTCCTTGAAGAGGGTAGGCCACCACAAGCTGGATTGGAGCACTTTCTGTGCCGTTCTCCTCCTAGAATGATGTCCTCCTGCCTCAAGCTTGTGGCAGTAGGTGAGGACGCTATGGTGTTCCTCCTGAGGAATACACCGACGCCAGACGCTGTCCCCTCCTTCGTGGTAAAGGATGGGATCCTCCCAATGGTAGGACTTGGCCTTCGCGAGGAAGGTCTCAAGCCTCTGCCTGGGCCAATCTTGTGGGACTTTCCCAGCAATGAGAAAGTTCACAATATCGGCGTACCATGGGAGTGAGGCGATAGCAAGGATCGCCTCATCTGGGATGGTATCTCTAATAGGATCAATCTGCTCAGAATCCTCAGGCTGCTCTAGTCGGGAGAGATGATCCGCCACCACATTCTTGACTCCAGGCTTATCCTTGATCTCAATGTCGAACTCCTGGAGTAGAAGGATCCATCTAGTCAGTCTGGCCTTGGCATCCTTCTTTGCCATGAGGTACCTGATGGCGGTGTGATCTGTAAACAAAGTCACTCTAGATCCGATGATATACGATCTGAACTTATCTAGGGCAAACACTATGGCTAGCATCTCCTTCTCTGTGACCGTGTAATTCCGCTGGGCGGAATCCAATGTGCGGCTAGCGTAGTGTATGGCAAATGGAACTCCATCCCTCCTCTGTCCCAGCACTGCCCCTACGGCAAAATCAGAGGCATCCGTCATGATCTCGAATGGGAGAGACCAATCAGGCGGCTGGAGGACAGGAGCCTCTATGACACACTGCTGGAGAGTCGCGAACGACGAAAGACACTTGTCATCGACAAGGAACTCGGTGTCTTTCGTCAAGAGATCAGTCAACGGTCGGGCAATCATGCTGAAATCCCGAACAAATCTCCTATAAAATCCAACGTGCCCCAGAAATGACCGTAGCTGCCTCAGATTGGACGGCGGTGCGAGTTTCCTAATGACATCAACCTTGGCCGGATCAACCTCCATGCCCCTGTTGGAGATGATGTGGCCAAGCACCGTCCCTTGAGTCACCATGAAGTGACTCTTCTCCCAAGATAAAACCAAATGATACTCAATACATCGCTGGAGTACTCGGTCTAGGCAGTCAAGACAAGAATCGAATCCGTCGCCATAGACCGAGAAGTCGTCCATGAAGACCTCTAAACACTCCCCTACCATGTCCGAAAAGATCGACAGCATGCACCTCTGAAAAGTCGCAGGGGCATTGCATAGCCCAAATGGCATGCGTCGAAAAGCATATGTGCCGAAGGGACAGGTAAAGGTGGTCTTCTCCTGATCCTCAGGAGCGATGGCCACTTGGTTATAGCCCGAGTACCCATCCAGGAAGCAGTAATGGCTCTTCCCTGCCAGTCTCTCAATGATCTGGTCAATAAAAGGCAGGGGGAAATGGTCCTTCTTGGTGGCCTCGTTGAGTCTCCTGTAGTCAACACAGACCCTCCAAGAGGTGGGTACTCGTGTAGCAATCTCCTCTCCCGACTCACTGATCACAGTCGTGATGCCCGTCTTCTTGGGCACCACATGCAAGGGGCTGACCCACTTGGAGTCGGAAATGGGATAAATAAAATCTGCACTCCACCATTTCGATATTTCCTTCATCACAACCTCTCTCAGGTTGGGGTTCAGACGCCGCTGGAACTCACGCGACGGCTTGGCCCCCTCCTCGAGATAGATATGGTGGGAGCACACTGATGGACTAATCCCATGGAGATCTGCTACGCTCCATCCGATCGCCTTGCGGTTCTTTTCAAGAACCCCCATCAGACGGGATTCCTGCTCTCCAGTCAACTCGGCGGAGATGATGACTGGGTACATCTCTGGTTCGCCCGCAAGGAATCGATACTTCAGCGAAGTAGGGAGCGGCTTCATCTCTGGAATGCTAGGTGCTGACAAATCCGGCTGCGGAAGAAACTGAGTGAATGCTGCTATGTCTGCCAAATCTGCCTGGGAGAAGTGAAGCGAACTCTCACAAACTGGATCGGGAGAAGGCTGCTCAACTGCACTGTCTCTGGTCTGCTCTGCATCTGCCTCCTCCTCATCTGTCGGCTCAGGTGGAATCAGGTCTGGCATCTGATCATCACAATCGGCCCAATCAGACTCTGAATCCGAGGGATCTGTATCAACCGCGGTGGCATCAGTACCACCGTAAAACAAGGTGGCCTCAGCACCACCATCACTGGAATCCGTGTAACGATCAAGGACCGGCTCTGCTGCCTCTGTGGTATCCTGAACCAGGGCTGTGCTCTCCAGACTCTCCTCTGCTATCATCTCGGCATCAGCTGTATCTGAATATGAGAGGATGGTCTGTGCTGCAGGATCTGCCCAAGCTGCCTCATCATCTGTGATCACAAAATCACAGTCCTGGTGGATGTCTGGCTCTGCGTCTGTCAGCTGCTCTGAATCTGTACTCGCATCTGAGCGGGCTCTCTCTCTAGCTCTGTAGTCCTCGACCATCTCTATTTGTATACTCTCGCCCTCGACGCGAAAGTACACCTTCCCGCTATCATGATCAGTCACCGCCTTGGCTGTGGCCAAGAACGGACGACCAAGGATGATGGGGGTATCGACCACTGACTCAGGGATCTCCATGTCCAACACTACGAAGTCCACGGGGAATTTCAGGCCCTGAATCGTGACGATAACGTCTCGTAACAACCCCTTCGGCCTCTTGACAGATCGATCAGCGAACTGAAGGACTGTCCTGCTCTGTCGAAGAGTGCCCAACTCGAAGCGGTCGAGAAGGGCTGCCAGAAGAAGGTTGATCGACGATCCGCTATCTAATAAAGTACGGTCGAACCTCTGCTCACTGATCTGGCATCTGACATACGGGGCCCCCTGAATCTGGCCTCTTGGCTGGCAGACGGTTCTGGATCGCAAAACACGTGGCTTTCGTCAGCACATGTATCTCTGAAGTGTGGTTCCTCCTCCTCCTCCTCCTGACTGTGGTACTGTCTCTCAAAGAACGCTGGAGAAGGGGGATGTGCTGCAAAGCCTCCTGGAGGGTCAGCTGGATGTGGAATCGGTCGATCATGCTCTGGCTGAACTCCTCAAGCTCTCTCTTTTTTGGATTTCCTTTTTTCTTCCCCTTTCCCATCTGAAGGGCTCTAGGGAAGGGGATCACAGGGTCCTTCGCAGATGAAGGACTAGGAAAAGGCCTAGACAGTTCGACGACCGGATCCACACATACATCATGCACCATAGTGGGACCAGAAGAAACTAAACCTTTTCCTTTATTCAAACCAAAGTTCTGAGATACATCAAGGCGAGGAAAAACAACATCTCTCTCAACGCAAACACCGGTGGCCTCAGTACCACCACGGGCTGGCTCTGCTGCTGCTGCTGCTGGTAGACGTCTCGCGGCATCAGTATCGCGGGCTGGCTCGGCTAAACGGGTGGCATCAGTACCACCTCCTCGAACTGGTGAAGCGGCGGCCTCAGTACCGCCGGTGGGATCAGCATCCTTGGTGGTATCAGTGCCACCATCATCATCTGGAGCGGCCTCAGTACTGCTCTCCTCCTCCTCCTCATGTGGCGCCTCTGAAGTATCCTCGTGGTGAAGCTCAGATGAGGCGCCGCCGCCTGCTGGGGTCCTACTGCTCCTAAGTGTGACAAAATCAGCATCAAATAGATCCGAAGATGTATCAACAAATGGGTCACTAGGAGTGGCAAACTCAGTGTGTACTACCTGCTCAGATTTCCTCTTGAGGTTATTTGGATTTGGCTCAATCTGGACTGGAATGGCGGCCTTCCCTCTCACTAAGTCCCGCATCTCCTGGCGGAACTCATCCATCTCCCGTCTGAATGTGGCCTGCTGGTCTGTGAGGAGGCGGGCGATGTCATCCAAAGCGGGACTCTCGTGGGAGCCCGACGGGTAGCCTCTCTGGGGGTGAGGCTGCTGGAACTGCTGCTGGTGGTAAGAGGGGTATGAGGAAGGGTGCTGCTGCTGAACTGGGTGAGCCTGCTGCTCACGTCTCCACGACTGTCCCTGCTGCTGATAGGGACGAGGACCGAAGGATGATGGCTGGTGTGCCTGGTAAGCTGGGGGCTGCTGCTGCGACTGGTGATCTCTCTGCTGACCGTACTGCCCTCCCTGACCTGACGGCTGCTGCTGGGGCTGGGTACCACCACTCCCCCACCTGAATCCGGGATGGTCTCGTCGGATCCCAGGCTGGGGGCGGTCATACCAAATCCCGTTGACATCCATCAACGGCTCGGCATCGTAGGGGGCTGGCGGGAGTACTGCCAGAGGCTGGTCCGGCTGGTATACCACCATTTGCATGTCTGGAGATGGTGGGGACTGGTAGGTGGGCTGCGGCTGCTGGTACGGCTCCGCCTGTACAAGTGAACCTGTCTAGGCTGCACAAGCGTGCTGGAGCGCTGGGACGAGCTGCTGCTGCTGCCGGAGTCGCCTCACGACTGAAGACGGGGCTGAGGAGCCGTCTGTGCCTCCTGGAGACACATGAGCTGTGTCTTCATGTCGCTCAGAACCTGTGCCATCTGTTCCATCTGAGTGATGCTCTGGCACTACTTCTTCTCAATCAGCTCCATGCGGTCCAACTTCTCGCTGATAATGCCCATGTCCGCAGCTGTCGACTCTGCCTGTGCTGCTGCGGCTGCGGACGAACTGGATGGACCTGCATCGACCCGTGCTATCCGATGGTACTGCACGGGTCCTGGCTACTGTGGCTGGGGTCTCTGAGTATACAACCTGGTCTGGGACATCACCATGTAGTTCTCGGCCATCTCCTCGTAGATGGCCCAGACCTGGTCGTGGTCCTTGGCAAAGTAGGACCCGCCGCAAGAAGCGTTCACCAGACCCTGAAGCTCTGGCGTCAACCCGCTGAAAAAGCTCTGAACTAGGTTCGGCTTGGAGATGTCGTGGTGCGGGCATCGATCTAGGAGCTCTCGAAACCTCTCCCATGCCTCGTGAAACTACTCGTTGGGAAACATGGAGAAGTTGTTGATCAGGGCCCTCGCTGCATTCGTCCGCCCGAGTGGATAGTACTTGTTCAAGTACTCGGTGCGGAGCTGCTCCCAGGTGTATACAAACCTCCCAAGATGCTTCAGCCAGGTGGCTGCTCTATCTGCTAGTGAAAACGGAAAGGCTATCATCCGGATCGTGTCCTGGTCCACATGGCGATCGTGGACAGTGCTGCAGATCATAAGAAACTCATGGAGGTGGAGGTGGGGCTCCTCAGTGGCAAGTCCGTGGAAACGGGGAAGTAACTGCAAAGTGTTCGGGGGAAACTTGAAGTCCCCCACGATCGCTGGCACTACCACCCAATGATGCATGAGTGTCGATCCGGGGTTGTGCAACTCCCGCATCGGTCGTGGTGGTCCTCCTGCCGCGGCGCCTCCAGCTGCGGCGGCAGCTGCTGCTGCTGCTGCGGCTCGTGCCTCTGCATCAGGTATCTCCTCAGGCTCGCTCTGCTGGTCTCGCTCTGCTCTGACCTCTCCAACTCTCGCCTCATCTCTATCATGAATGCCCCCTGATCGCGTAACTGCTGCTGGACTGTCTCAAGTGATGCGATCAGGGTGGAGTTGATCGCTCCCTGGTCTAGTACAAAATGCTCGGGCTGACGGGAGTGATCATCTGAACTGCCGGCTCCGGCCATAACGTTTGCAAAATCAAACGAGCCCAACTCAGGTGCTGTCAAATCAATCAGTCTCTCCTCGGGCTCGTGTCTCTCAGGTAGAACAGAAAGGGGGTCGAGGGGGAACAGGGTGGAATCGTACTCGGGCTCGGAGAGCTGGTCTCGGCTCTCGCGAGCCAACCTAGATGATGAGGTAGACGTGCCCGAAAGCAGTGCAACCAGAGGCTGCCTAAGAGACCGTCTACCCATCATCTCGATCTGGCGAGTAGGGCTGATGAGATCTGGAGAAACTATGATCACAAACAAACCCCCGGTTCACCAACGCAACGCGAGCTGAAGACCATGAAAGTTCGGTCAAATTATCTTGTCAATTTTATTTGGTGAACACACAAAATATCAGAGCGCTTACGTGACCTGTTAGGATATCCGATGCTAACCCAACCGACTGGCCCGCACGGAAAAGTCGGTAATCAGTCAGGACTAGCACCGGGGGGCTCTACCTAGGGTGTGGGTCACTCTCTCGCGCATCCAAACCATACAATGAGGGGGTTGCTCTCCCCAAGACAAAGTTTTTAGGGTGAGCGTGTTTTAAGATAAATATAATTAACCAGTCCCAATTTTATGGTTTCACTTTTTAGTCTTTTTCAGATAAAAACAAATGACCTAACGAATTTTTCGGTTCTCCTCGTTA